>NDGM011057708.1:0-16891 GCA_002564305.1 Octomys mimax
AGAAGAAATATTTGTACTAATAGTGTTTGGACAGGATATCCTGCCTGCTTCTTGTACTATGGATAACCACTTAGAAGGTAACAATGTACAATGTATTAATTATTGAAACTGTCCTATTAATCAGTTTTGAATGTCTCATTGCTATTTGTTTCTCAATAAAATAAAATTTAAAAACCCAAAAACAAACAAACAAAAAACCCCAAAAATATAATTATGTGCCATGGAAAGACCCATAGCGTCCTAAGAAATGACAGAAGATTGAGTTTTTTTTTTCCTAGAAAAGATATCCACATAATGGCAAAAAAATGAGAGATCTTTTTTGAGTGAAAATGAGTGGATAGTTTTAGGTTGAAAGAAAAATGATAGTATTTACAAAAATCAAATGAAAATTAATAAATATTGTTATAGTTTTTAAAATAAAAGATAATACTTGTCTTAAAAATTCAACTTGACAGAATAAATTGAGTGGCAGATTTTCTTTTCTTTTCCTTTTTTGATAACTGCAGGAGATTTGGAAAAGAAATACAGATTTTCTCTGTTATTGTCATTTAGACTCTGAACAATAGAAGTAATTTACCAGTGCACAAGAAACAGGGTAGCTCCCTGACAATAGCCTAGGAAAAGAAGTGGATGCTTTTTTCCCCCCAAATTCAATTACGTCTAAAACTTTGAGAAATTCGAGCACGCTTTTCATATGCTTTTATTTTTATTCTTGACCCTGAAAAAACTCCTGGCCATGCTGTATGTAGTTAGCTGTCCAGGGCGCAGCCACGTGCTCTGCTGCTAAGTGGAGTCTGTCATAAGTGTTCCGAGATGGGTGAGTGTTGGGCTCCGGGGTGGGCCGGCTCGGCCCTGCCATGATCCGAGGGGACACACTGTTCTATTCCACAGCCATCCAGATGGAAAGCGGAGCAGCAATTTACCAGTTATAGCAACAAAGAGGTTGAGGTGGACGGAACATAATTAGTTTGTAATGATCTTTTGGAAGTCCTGTGAATAGACTGATTTCTGTTTTGATCTTGCTTGAATTAATAGCTGCTTTTGAGTGTTCAGGCCCACTTCAGCATGCTTTGTTTCTCCATTTTATGGTCTGCTGATTCCAAAGTTTGGGTTTTAACTTGGTCCATTGTTCTATCTCTGCCCAGCGTTCTGTGTCCCTCAGCTTTGAACATTGTTCCGATGTGTTCCTTTTATTTCTCGAGCTGTTTCCTCTCAGGAATTCCATGAGGTTATGATCACTTCCATGGGGCTCACATCCAAACTGAGGCTGTAGTGAATTCACTTCTCTCTAAATCAGGCTGTGCTCCCTGTGAAGTCATTTGTCGCCCTGTCCCAATGGCAGCTGGGACTTCTCTTCTCCCTCCTTTTCTGGATTATACATAAGTAATTTAGAACCAATGAATGAGGCCTCGAGCAAGCAGTTTGTACAGTGAGAGATGGTTGTGGCTGAAAAGCTCCACCCCACAATAATTGTAATTGCTCATCCTTGAGGCTTCCTAGTGACAACATCCTCCTCTTTGCAAACACTGTCCCCTGTCCCGGTTCTGCTGTCACAAAGATATCTACATCCTTCCTCTCTGTTTTCCTCTTGTCTGTCAGATTATAGGACACATTTTGGGAGCAGGGAATCAGGAAGGTAGTGAAAGTTTAATTTGTTTGTTTGCCTTTTGTCCATCAAGCTATTCAAGTGTATTTTTAAAATTTTGTAAATTAAGTTTCTTGGTACATTTTAGGTACACATAATGGTCATATTCATCATAAGGAATTTGTGCCTGCTTCATGTATATTTTTTAAAATTATTTTTGTAAAAATGTGAAAGGTGAAAATGATCACCCAACTTCCCACAAACTATACATTTGTAAAATTTGAAAACAAATCTCCTGATTTTCCAATGTAATTGTATTATTTGTTATATGACTTTTTTTTTTTTTTTGTATTTTGGGGCACAGTCTCACCATGTAGATCTGACTTGTAATGATCCTCCTGTTTACAGCCTCCCAAGAGCTGGGATTACAGGCGTGCATCACCAAGCCCAGTCTCAGTCACTGTCTCAGCACGCCCTGTGGGCGGGGTGGCAGTCCCAGGGATCAAACTCCCAGCCCCTGTGTCTGCCTAAGCAGGTGCTTTAATCTGCTGAGCTATTTGGCTGGCCCTGTTGTATGACTTTTTATGTTATTGTGCTTTAAAATACTTTTTCTTTTAGATCTTTTATTTATTTATTTGATACAAGGTTTCGCTATGCAGCTCAGACGCATAGTGATCCTTCTGTCTGTCTCCCCAGCCCTGATTTACAGGGGTGCGCCACCACTCCCAGTTTCATGGCTGGCGCAATGCAGGGCAGGTATAGGATGCAGTACCGGAGATTGAACCCAGATCCTTGCACTTGCCAGTCAAGCACATAGACTGCCAAGCTATCTCCCTGGCCCTAAAATAAGTTTTCATTTAATTTAAAGTGATTATCTTTCCTTGCTAGTAAATATCAATGTATATCAGCAATCTTTTGTATTTTTGACATTACTTTTAGTGGACACATAATATTTGTACAGATTTATGGACACAGTATGACTTGACTATGTAATAAACAAGGTAATTAACATTTCTACCTAGTCTAATATTTCCAAGTTTTATTTCTGTATATTGGGAATCTTTGGGATTTTCTAGTTATTTTGAAACCTGTAATATATCACTGAGCATTATATTTACCTCCCAGCACCATAGGTGAAAAGGTTCCATTGTCATTTTTGAAGCCTACCAGAAGTTTAGTTCTCTGTGGTCCTGAGGAGTAGGGCAGCCATAGGGAGCAAATAGATGTAATCTGAAAAACAGTAAATGCTCAGATTAGTAGCACTTACTTCGCTCCTCCAGAAAAGAGAAATTTGAAGACACAGTCTTAAAAAATTCAAGAAAAATCCCTTCCGGATGTGCAGCCACAGGCTTTAGCGCCCCAACCAGACACAGGAGAGAGTTAATACTTGGGATTTGGTGGCAGTTCAGCCACTGCACGGGGTCTTTCTAGCTTGTCCCTCTCCGTGCCTTCCACCACAGGACAGAGGAAGGGAGTGCAAAGGAGAGAGGGCAGGAAGACGGTAGAGGGCAAAGTGCTGGAGAGTGCCAGGTCAGGGTCAGCAGGTCGAGTGGCTCAGAGGAGAAAAAGGGAGGGGCATAGTGCTGTCAGAGCCAATGCTGCCTTTAGCAGCAGGCACCCAGTGGAGAAAAGGCCACTTGTCCTTGCTGTGGACCTGACTGCCCTGCTCCACCTGCTGCCTGGCACTTGGTTCCAAGAGTAAGAAGCTCCAGAGGAATGGGAGAGGAAGGGAGAAGGGGGAAGGCTTGTGTGGCTGCCAGGGTGGCACCCTTCAGCCACTTCAGGGTTAGAGTCCAGCCTGCTCGTTTCACCTTGCGCCTGTCTTTTCTTCCATTCTGTTTGGTACAGTGATCTCTCCTGCTCTCGGTCTCCTTGTAGCTACAATGTGGTCCTTTTCAAAGTTTCTCTTCAGATCTTTTTGCTAACTCTGCCTTACACCATTTTCTCCTCAACCTTTAACTTTCTAGTTGTTAAATCTTGTGATCTTTTAAAAGTGAATTATCAGTCTGACTGAAGGTTCATGTGCATCTGTAATTTTGTGGTTTTAGTACTCATTGGCAGATATCCCACATGATTATTTTAACTCATGCATTTAATTTCACATAAAGGTATAAATGGACTCCATTCACCATTTTCGGGTGAAGAGTTGCCTTCTTTTGAGCCCGTGATTAGGTTGGAATGCGCGTGATGGCAACTGCACACCTGCTCCCAGACCCCTGGGGTCTTTTGCACTTTTGACATTTCTCCAAAATACAGGAGAATAAAGTCTTGTTCATAATCCGGAATGTTGGAATCTTGCACTTTTCCTGGTAAGGGCTGTTCATCTCTGATAAAGACACCAACTATATTTATTTTGAGACATATGTTATGGAAGACCGGCCTCCTCACTCCAGAGGGAAAAGAGGTGGCAAGATGGGAAGGAGACTGAATTCTGGCTCTGGATTCTGCCAGCAATTCCACCCACACTTTGCTTTCCTCCTGCGTTTAACAAAGGTATGCTAGCGTGCTTTCATCATGGCACTGTGTGATGAGCAGAGGGCTCTTCATTAGCGCTCCACACGCTGCAACAGCTGCACGACGGCATCGCTGATGGTGGCGCTCACTGTTAGACATACTGTCGGGAAGCTTATGTTCTGTTCGTGGTGCATTCAGTGTATAGAGCATTCAGCTGCTAATAACCGTATTTCCAGTTGAGGCTCTTAGGTTAAGAAAACGTTTTGTGAGTCAGTGGTCAGGATCTGGAGACCACCCTGGAGAAGAGAAGACAGAATTTAGGATAGGAAAGGAGAATTTAAGGTTCAAGAGAAAGGAAGTCAGGGGAGACAAAGGGTGAGTAAGTGGATAGTAAGTATAGGGTTTTGGAGCTAGTTTTCTAGATATATTCTGTCTCGCTTTTATTTTATTTTATTTTTTTTACTAATTTTATTGAGAAACAAATAGCAATGAGAGAGTTTCAAAACCAATTAGTAGGACAGTTACAATGATTAATACATTGCATATTGTTGTTTTTGTAGTAGTTATTCATAGTACAAGATGTGGACATGATATCCTGTCTAAACACTATTAGTACAAATCTTTCTTCTCATTGAATTAAAAGAAAGTAGTTGTATATCTATCCTATTTTGTATATACAGATACAAAATGGTCCTTCATTTGTATCCCTGTTTTTTGTTTAGTTTTGTCAGAGATGGGATTCCATTGTCATTTAAATATTGTAGGTGCTTAAATTCGCAAAGTAATCCAATATAGTCCAGTAATTCATAGTAGTAGTGGATTATCTGTAGGACTGGCAATGTCAGAAGTTGTTGTCTGTCTCTCTTTTATTTCTTTCACTTTTTTCCTATATCAGAAAATCAGAATTACCTGTATCAGAATAGTCAGTAGTCTCATGTTATGGTTTGTATCTAGATGTGTCCCCAAAGCCTCACATGGTTATAGGTATGGATTTTTGGAGGTGGCTGGATCTGTACATGTGAAGCTGAGATTAAGTGTGCCTTGGCCTGGACACAAGTGCTCCTCACCCTCAGGGCCTGCTGGACAGTGAGGACGGACTATAAAGGACAGACCCAGGGTGCTGCTGTTGCTTGCTGCCTTGCTGCCTCCTGCCTACCCTGCCAGGGACTGTTTCTCCCCTGTGATTCCCCTCTGCCCTGCCACACTGCCTTGGAGCCAGCTGACTACAGCCTGGTTCATGCCTAAGCCTGGCCAGTTAGGGCCACAGGGCTCTGACTAGATGACCCCACCTGACCAAGGGGTCTGGCCTCCACTCACGCCCTGGGTAGCAACCAGGTGGAGAAACGTTACACATACAATTTTACCTTTAGCACCCTAACTCAGTGTAGGAAAGTGTATGTGTTTATTTAATTCTATGCATTCTTTCCCCAAACACTTTATTATTTACAAAAGCTCCTGTAATAAAAGGTTCCCCCGGTCCTGATATCTGAGAAATACTTGAAAACACCAGAGGAGAGTAATATAGTTCAGTGTCTTTGAAACTAAGCAGATGCACGCAATTTCTGTCTTCAGCATTCACTAGCCGTACGGCTTAGGGGGAGTTATTTAACCACTCTAAAATTTGTTCTTTCTGTTGTAAAATAAAAGTATTAATAGTATTTATTGAGAAGCTTAAAAGTTGAAATTAAAAGAGTACATTTAAATTGTTTAGCAGAGTGATGGGTACAGACACCCATAACGGTATGGTTGGGAATGCAAACAATGCATGCAATATGGAGCTCAATAGATCAACACTATTAATACATGATCTACTAAAGGCATTGATTGGCATTAAAATACCTGATGCTAAGTTTTACTTTAATTACTATCTAATGCTTGATTAAGTTTTATAAGTTTTCTTCTCTGTACTATGAAGATAATAGTGCCCGTTATCCCTACAGATGCTGCGCACTACATCCAAGTGTTCTGTGAGACATAAATGCGCTACTGGATGTGGCCGCACCTTGCAAACCATAAAATCATTACGATGGCAAAACTGAGAACAAGTAGATGGTGTCTGGTGGCATTTCTGACCTCTACTATGTGACGAGAGTCTCCGGGACGGCATTCTGGGGAGTGCTAATCTTTCAGGAGCGAGGGCTGGTATTTCTGGAGCGCTCTAGGGTGGTCTCGGACTAATCAGAATGTTTTCTCCAGAAACACTGGCTGAGTAGTTTCAAATTCTGCTTCCTGTGCCTGTCAAGCCATTCTGGCTTTGGGGTTCTGACAGCTTCTGTGGAATCTCGGCTGTCATCCTATTGTATACAGTTAATTGTTCTTTTCCAAGGCAATTATTTTAATAATAAAATCATTTCTTCCTATTTTGTAAGTGTTGGGATAACTCAGTGGCATCGCCTTGGATGAGCTATTTTGTGGGACCCTGTCCTTTAACATTAACCTCGAAGTCACCCCGGGAGGCATACATTCAAATCTATTTTACAGACCAGGAAGTTGAGGCTCAGTGACCCATCCCATACTGAAGCGAGCTGGAATTGAAACTTCTGGAAGCTGGCCTCAGGTCTGGGCTCTTCCCATGCCTTAGTTTGCTGGTTCTCACATTGCTTCAGCATACATGTGGGAAAGCGCCGATGAGGAGGATTCTCAACCCTGAGTAGCGTTTCCTCCTCAGGAGGGCTACAAGGTGAGGGGGTGACCACAGAGGCTGGCTGGGGGGCACTGGGTTCGTGGGTCAGGGCTCTCGGGTGCCAGATACACAGCAGTGCTCAGGGCTCTGGAAATGGTCCTATGTGACACCCCGCTGGAGACTCAGGAACGTCTCTCCTGCCATTTTCTGAACCAACAAGAGGAGACTGTGTCTCTCCTCCTGGGGTTATGCACAGTGTTGTAATTTTTACTTGGATGCTTCTTATGATGTGGTGAAACTCGACCTGCACTTCCCAAGCAAGAGTCAACGGCTCTTCTGTAGGTGTTTTGTTTATGTATATATATTTTGAATAACCCTCACGACATACTGATCATCATTTTTGCTACCACAAAAGCTCGTGTGGACCTAATTTGATTCTTTTCTGGGTTTCCGGTGTCCAGCACAGAGCTTCATTGGGAGTAGCACTGGCTCACATGAGGCAGAGTGATTTCTCTGGGTCTGTGGCAGTCCAGGGGACGGTGTGAAGGTCTGGATTGGTTTGCATTTAGTGTACCTCCTTCTTGACCCCAGATGGCCAGAACCAGGCACCCTTGATTGAGCTGAAAAACAGCCACGATGCAGCGGCCACTTCAAGTGTGCTGCTGCGTGCTGTTGCTTCTCAGTTTGTGCGAAGTTCCTGGCCAACACTACGTGGCCAGGCAGGGTTGCCAGTGGGGGAAAGAAATGCTGTCTCTTGAATCTGGCTGAGTAACTGAACTGGGGTCTTACACAGATGATGTTTCCATTCAGCTTACTTGATTTTTCCTCCTTATAGTTTGAGACAGCCATGATCAGACCTGTGATTTTACTTAACAGTTGACTGGGGAAAAGTTACGTCAGATTTTCTAGCAGGTGCTTTATCAGGAGCACTTGTTCTCATTTTTACCTGACAATCTTGGAAAGGTTATTATTTATTTCTCCTTGTGGCATTTGTATAGACACCAAGGATTTTTCCTCCTAAATATTGAAATATGGCCTCTTTCTGAAACAATTCTAGTGTCCTCTTCCTTGTCTTTATAAAATATGATAAAAACCGCAGTGAAAGCAGCCAGTCAAGCGCCATCCAGGGGAAAGGCAGTGTGCCGAATCATCACTTGCCCTCATCTGCTTTGTTCCCAGAGCTGGCCACACCGAGAGACTCCCAGCTCTGTCTTTTGTGATCACATCTTGTATATTGTGAACACGTGGGAAACGCTTCAACTTAGCACTGGCTCCTTTCACTTATTAATTAAAACACCATAAAGCCCTTTGAAAAAGAATTGCTTAATTTTCCCTGTTTTATGTATATAAGCTTTTAATTGCTGTGTGATTTACTTAAGATCTCTTAGTAACTAAATTGAGAGAATAAAATCAATTAAATATCCTTGATTCATAGTGTGTTGGTTTCAATGTGCTTTTTTTTGCCTCCCTCCCTCCCTCACTCTTTCCTTCCTTCTCCCTCCCTCTCCCTTCTTCCTTCCCTCCCTCCCTCCTGCTCCCTCCCTCCCTCTTTCCCTCCTTCTCCCTCCCTCTCCCTCCCTCCTTCCCTCCCTCCTTCCCTGCCTCCCTTCCTCCTCTTCTCTCTTTCTTCCCAGGACACTCATCATGTACTTATCTTTCATACATGGAATTGGTCATTTTCTTTCTGTAATTATTACCTTACACACAGAGCTCAGTGCAGATAGCAAAACCTGCCCATCTCTCCACCTTCCGTCCTATTCTCTCATCAGTTTCTTTGAAGAATGACCATCCCCCCAAGTCCTGCTGCCCTTTTCTTTCCAGGAGGGTTCTCCACCTCCCCATACAGGGAGCACAGATTGTGATTTTCTTTTGTTTTTTCCCTCTCCCTCCTGGAGGAGGAGGCCAGTAAGATGGCGATGTGTATGTTCAAGTGCAGGAAAGCTTAAAGCTGCTATGTGAATAAACTTCTGTGACTTTCTGAAATGTACGTTAGATCTGGTGTGCTGGCTTCTTGGAACCTATTCAGTTTCACCAACTGACTAAAAGCAAATCAATGCATACAGTGATGGCTTTTAAAGACCTTTATGAGTGATGAAAGTGAGAACAGAGGACACAGATACACTATGGGCCCCAAGTGGGGAAAGTGGATTATCTTTAAATGGTGCATTTGAAAAGAAGAGAAAATTGGCAGGGGACGCAACTCCTTCCAGCTTGGGTGGGACCCTAGGGTGTTTTAAGGAGAGACAGAGCCTGTAAGTAAACAGAGGGTTCCAGAAAGGCCCTGCCTTGGGCTCCAAGGACAGGGGGACAGAGAGCATAGGCAGGAGAGGGGAGTAGCTGTTCCCGGGTTGCACTCTGCTAAAGAATAGGAGCCATGCTGTGCAAGGAGCCGTGCTGGAGCCAAGGCCGCCTGTTAATGCTTTTTCCCCCAAAGCTGGGCCCAATTCTGAAGTTCAGAATATTGGTCAAGAGAATGAGTGTCACTACACTGTCCTGAATATGTAGCAACTTGCTCTCTGCTATGATTTCTCTCCCTTGGTCACTGCCATTGCTTCAGAGCAGGTGCCAAGGGGCGAGGTAGGGACTGGACTCCACGCTGTTATGCGGCAACCTACGTCCCAAATACTGGGCTTCAGGGAGACTCAGAGTTTGAATCCAGTTCTGATCCAAAAATGCGACTTTCTCAGACCCTCAGATATTTCATCTATAAGCCAGAGGGAATCGTCCTCCCAGAGGGGAGTGTGGCGATTCCAGGTATTGCAAAGACGTAGGTGCTGCTCAAAGACCTGCGAAGATAGTCACTAGAAACTTTTGGAATATATTCTACTGTTCAATACTATATTTTAGAATTAACAGGTAAGAGTCCTCAAATATTTTCCTTCCTTCTTTCCTTCTTTCTTTCTCTCTCTCTCTCTTTTTTTTGGCAGGACTGGGGATTGAACTCAGGTCCTATGCTTGCCAGGGAAGTGCTTATTCCATTGAGCCATCTTCCCAGCCCCATTCACAAATATTTTGTCTTTAAGAAGACTATCATATTTATAACATTATTTATATAGATCCTTTTAGGACAACTGATTTCATTTTTAGAGTTAATCACTTTTTATTTAAATGAATTTACATATAAAACCTAACACATTTAAACATTTCCCTAAAGTGGTTTTGGTCCAAACATAGCTAATTAATTCATGGAAATTATTAGCAGTTGAAGTGCACTATCTGGTTCAGTTTTAACTCAAGGCATTTCATTCAAATTTCCCATAAGAATAAAGCTGTTTTCCTAGTATACTTCCACTTGACCTAAGATTCAAATATACATATCCCGACATAAATTAAAATATAAAATACGATTACTGTCGCTTTAAGTTTTCTCTAGAAATGCTGAGACACATTTTTCGCGGTTGCGCTTTCCTTATTTAGCTGGGTTAATCTCTTAGTTGCGGAGCACAGATTGATTTGTTTATAAACTTGTTAAACCAAATCTGCATACAACCACATCATAGACGATAAAGTGAGAAAAGACCGCTCAAGTTGTCATTCTGCGTCCACTCACCACCTCGCTCTTATTAATGTCTAATTTAGCGTTGTGGGCGATGGGGCCCACATGGTGTGCGTCGCACGTTGCATCTTGGACGATGCGCTGACGGCGTGCGCCAGGCGTGTGTGCGGGTGCGGCTGGAAGCGGCCGACATGCCAGCCGTGCTCCTGCTCCAGCGGCTCTCCGGGCGGGGCTGCTGTCAGTGGCTCGCTCTGGTGGCGCTGACACCGGAGCCCCCGTGTGTGGCCTTGTGCGTCGGAGATGCCCACCAGATGCAGGCCTGTTCCTCACATGCTGGCACCGTGCGTGGGGGCAGGAGTGTGCGCCTCGCGGCTCCTCGGGGCCGAGGGCTTCCCAGCTGCCGGCCACCTTCTAAAGTTTCCTAGTCGCTGCATAAGTAGAAGCAAGTTCTTTCTGCTTCCGCCTAGCTAATGAGCTCTGGTCCCTGCTAGTGCTTTATCTAACACGTGGAACTATGAAACTTGCGAGCATTACAGTTACTTTAAAATGCTTACTTTTTTTTTTGCCAACTTTTATGATGGTAGTACAGTAATAACGGCATTACTATATATTATTGCTATGTTATTATATATACTATACTATATATACTATATATTTCTATTGCTATACTATTATTCTGACAGTGATAGATGCCAGAGATAGAAGGTTGAAAAGATATTGTGTGTGTGAAATGTGCATTTAAAGAGTAGACATTTTTGAAAGATATTTTAAAATCCAGATATAGGGAAGAAATGTCATCTGTTCTAGAAATGGTCTCGAATCCATTGTTTAGATCCTCTCTTCCTAGAGATCAGGTAGTTTCTTTTAGTCTGAAGCCTCATTTGGGTCTAGTTGATTTTTCAGCCAAAATTAAACATCGCTAGAACCATTCATTTAAAAACTTGCTTGCTTTTTAGCAAACAGCATCCGAATAGATCCGCTTTTCATTTCTCCCATGGTGTCTGCAGGCGAAGGCAAACGACAGCCTCACAGGGGCCTGGCCCGGTCCTCGCTGTCCTCTTGCTTCCTGCTGGGCTTCACCGTGTAGTGCCTGGGTCACCTGGTCCTCATGTGCAGCTGGACTTTTGAGCCTCTTGCTACTTTTCGTGACTTATGTTTATACACCTCTGACTTGGATTTTCCTGACTAGTGTGCTAGATCTTTTTTGAGCCCAGGGCGACAGCCTCTACTAGACTCCAAGGGGATTTGGGCTTTCATCCTTCCATGCCTCCCTGGAGTGTGTGAGCCCTGTAGTACTGGTTCTTCCATTGCCTCCTAGGCACTGCACACAGCCCAGCGCATGACCGCAGCTCGCTCCCCACCTCTGCTGCCATCTCTGAAGCTGTGTCATTTCAAATTCCTAGCACTTTACAGTGGCAGGGAAAGACTGAGTCTCTGCCAAGGGAAGCAGAGGGCCAACAACAGCTCTCAGGTGTTGCCAAAATCAGAGTCGCCTGTTGGCTCACCATCTCTGAGCGCCAGCCCTGGGTAGGAGGAGAAGGAAGGCCCCTCCTGTCTGATGCTTCACCCATCGTTTCTGCTCTTTACCTCTCCTACAGCGCAGCAATGACTTTCTTCTCACTTCCTGTCTTCTAGCAATTGATTCTGGGTTTCTGCTTCTTTCTTTTCAACTCCATGACATTTACTTATTGATCTAAGTCCTTCAGACTTACTTTCTTATTTGAACATGTTCACCATTGGGATGTTTCAATGAAAGCTTTTTCCTTTTCAAAGAAGACTGGCTCAGGTTAAATCAAAACTCTTTCATCCAGGCAATAGCCTGCATGGCTGGCATGTAACTACTGCAAAACTAGGCAGGTTGCCGACTGCTGGTCACTGTAGTGATTTGGTCTTTTGCTGAAGCAATGAACCTCCCTGATTAACAGGATATAGGGAAGATGAGACCTACAGGAAAGTAGGATTTGAAATTTGCCAAGGATGAAACTATACATATATATTTTTAATATCATAAAGTATCATATCCACTCTATCAACATCTCTCTAATTCACTAATTAACTTTGGAGAATTTCAGGTGGGTCTGTTGAAAAGGAATTTAATTCATACCTAGTTGGATTTCTATTCATAACCAGTGCATTATGTTCACACAAGCCAATCTAGCCTTCTTTACATTGCTGATACTCAAACATTTTCTTTCTTTGATAATTTAACACATACATATTTTAATTATAAAATAAAAAACAAATACAGTTTCTTCCTCTACATGTATGTACATGTATATCAACGAGCAGCTTAATGAATTCTAAGGCAAAACTGTTTGTAACCATTGCTACACTACAATAGACTGGAGCTGTGTGCTTAGTGCCATGAGGTGCTGAGTTTAATCCCCAGCACACTAAATAAATAAATAAACAAATAACAACATTGTTGGCCACCTATAAGCCTGTTGTATGCTCTGTCCCAATTCCTTCTTCTCTCAATAGTAGTAAACCTATTGCTATTATTTATATTAATCACTTCCATATGTGTGTATATTAACATTCAAATGTCCGTCCCCAGAAACTGTACTCTTGCTCATTGTACTTGTCACCCTTCTGTGGCTGGGACAAAATACCTTACTCCCACAACTTAAAGGAGGAGAGAATTATTTTGGCTTATGGTCTCAGAAGTTCAGTCAATGGTAAGCCAGGAAGCAGAGTGGAAGGACAAGAGTCCACCTTCCAGTTCAGAGCCCTGTGACCCACTGCAGCTCTGTTTCAGTTGAATCCTCTTCTGGTTTTGCTATCAGGATAGTGATTGTTCCAGGAATGAATTTGGGAGTATTGCTTTCCTTTCAGTTTCATTAAAAAGTTTATGTACATTTTCTCTAAATTTCTTGAAGAATTCTGAAGTGAATCTGTTAGGACCTAGGGTTTTCTTTGTTGGTAGGTTTTTAACTATATCTTAATTTCATTGACTAATATTGGGTTATGCAGAATCTTTATAATTCTAACATGGTGAAATCTTTCAATATACTTTCTTCAAGCTTTTAAGGATAGATTTGATTGCTGTTACCTATAGTACCCCAGCAGTGCACCAGCACACAAGAACTTGCTTCTAGCTCACTGTGGCTTTGGTCCTGTTAGCCAGCCTTTCCCCATCTTTCCTCCCCGCTGTCCCAGCCTCAGGGCCATCATTCTGTCCCCACTTTCTATGTGCTTAGCTTCTCTAGATTCTACCCATGAGGGAGATCTTATGGTACTTGACTTTCTGTGCCAGCTTCCTTCACTTACCACAATGGTCTCTGGTTCCATAAATGTTGCCACAAAGGACAGAATGTCACTCACTTTCATGACTGAGTAGTAGTCCACTGTGTATCTGAGCTACACTTGCTTCATGAATTCATCAGTCGATGGGCATTTAGTTTGCTTCCACTTCTTGGCCACTGTGAATGGCACTATGCTGAATGTGGCAGGCTCTTTCACACTATTTCTTTTCCTTTGGATTTATACTCAGTAGGCAGACTGCTAGATCATGTGGTAGATATACTTTTAGTTTTTTTTAGACATCTCTAGCATTCAGGGTTTGCTTTTCTTGCCATCTTCAACAGCACTTGCTGTCTTTAATCTTTTTGATAATATCTTTTCATGGTGGAATTAAATGATACCTTACTGTACTTTTTTAGTATTTTTTTTTTTCATGTTTTAGTAAGGGTGTACAGGGTCTGCAGGGTCTCATTATGTAGATCTGACTCGTAGTGATCTACCTGTGTTCAGCCTCCCCAGAGCTGGGATTATAGGCGAGCATCACCACACCCAGTCTCAATTGCCATCTCAGCATGCCTGGGGGCACGGCTGGCATGGTATGCTGGGATAGAACCCTGGCTGCTGCATCTGCCTAAACAGGCTCTGTAATCCACTGAACGATTTGGCTAGCCCCCTTACTATAGTTTTGATTTGCATTTTCCCAGTGATTAGTGACGTTAAAGATTTTTCCATATACATATACCTATTGGCCATTTGTATAACTTCTTTTCAAGGTATAACTTCTTAAGACCTATTATATTTTTGACAAAAATGCCCCCCAAAAGGCTTTGGTCCTTTGGCTTTGGTGATTTATGCCTATAATCTCAGCACTTGAAAGGCTGAAGCAAGAGGATCATCATGAATTTGAGGCCAGACTGTGCTAAATAGTACATTGAAGGCTGGTCTGGAATATACACCAAGACTTTATCTTAAAAACTGTCCCTGAAAAGCTCATGTAGTCAGAGGTGGGGCTTTTAGGAGGTAATTAATTGATCAATGAATTTGTAGTTAGGTGTACTCTTAGGAGACAGGGCCTACTTGGAGGAAGTACATTGCTGGAGATATAGTTTGGGAGAGTCTAGCCTGTCCCCAGGCCTGCTTTCTCTGGCTCTTTCCATTTCTTCTGCTTCTCAACTGCCATGAAGTGGCAGCCTGCATCAGCCATGGCCCTTGCCATAATGTCTCTGCTTTGGAGCTGACTTCATGATGGGCTGAAACTTCTGAAAGTATCAGAAAAGAAACATGGCTGCTAGTGGCTGCTGGTGGGTGCTGGTGGCTGTGGTGGATACTGGTGGCTGCTGGTGGGTGCTGGTGGATACTGGTGGCTGCTGGTGGGTGCTAGTGGCTGCTGCTGGCTGCTGCTGGCTGCTGGTGGCTGCTGATGGACACTGATGGCTGCTGGTGGCTGCTGGCAGGTGCTGGTGGGTGCTGGTGGATCCTGGTGGCTGCTGGTGGATGCTGATGGGCACTGATGGCTGCTGGCAGGTGCTGGTGGGTGCTGGCAGGTGCTGGTGGGTGCTGGTGGATTCTGGTGGCTGCTGGTGGGTGCTAGTGGCTGCTGGTGGATGCTGATGGCTGCTGGTGGCTCCTGGCAAGTGCTGGTGGGTGCTGGTGGGTGCTGATGGGTGCTGATGGGTGCTGGTGGCTATTGGCAGGTGCTGGTGGGTGCTGACAGCTTGCTTCCATGTGCTCCTAGCCTGTCATAGCTCTTCCTAGGAGGCTTATTAGTCACCTTCCCTCTTGGCAAGCACCTCTCCTTTTCTCCTGAGCCTTCTAGTGCCACCCTCACTGACACAGACACTTGTGCTTCATAGCCTTCTCCCAAGAGCCATAAAGGTGCTAAAGAAAATAAAAACTAAAACTTTGCCTTCAACTCTAACCATCGGCTTTCCTCAAGTGGAAGCTGAACAGTATTACTTGGCTGATAGAAACCTATCAGGAAAGTCTGGGTGAGACAGTTTTCTCCAGGCAAACTTTTTAAATGAGAGTAAATACCAAGGTAAGTTACAGATCAGAAATTCAATCTATCTTACACACCAATGGCCACTATCTGGTGAACCCATTATTTTAGCTTTGAAAACAATTTTTATTATTTCACAGGCAGACTAAATAAAGGTAAAATATAGGACTCTTGAGAAGTCAGTGCTTGTGTGTGTGTGTGTGTGTGTGTGTGTGTGTGTGTGTGTGTGTTTAAGCACAAATGTTCTCTAATGTAGGCAAATGATGCAGCACAGAAGGTTTTCCTGGTCTTCATGCACTAATCAGGCCCATCCTCTTTCTCTTTCCCCGGATCCATTTTTCCAGATAGGTCTGCTGACTTCTACTCATTCAGCTGAATTACTGCCTGTGATTTTGGTCTCTAGCTCCGTCTGGAAGACCTCCCGCTTGGGTGAATCTAGGAACATTATTCAGAAGTCTACAGTGTTTGCAAGAAAGGAGATTTTGGGGTTATTTTTGTTTTTGATGGATTTGGGCTTTCTATCTATAGTAGCATGTGAACTGGATGATTTCAGACATGCTTTGGAAGATTGATGAAACCAGCAACAGGGGGGTCTTGCTAGTCTCCATCTTTCTTTACTGGTGAATGCTAAAGATGAATGACAAAGCTATGGATGTGTTTCCTCACCCTGGAATCATAAGCCATGCCGAGCAAGCTGCGTGGTCAGAACAAGTGCAGGATGAATATACAGTTCCTCCTGGGCGTTCACCCTCAGACAAAAAGGACAAAGCAGGGTATTTTAAGTTAGAATCCAAGAACACTTATGTAAATGGGAAGCAAACCATTAGTGAACAGGATGCAAATGCTCTCAATGTCTAGAACTATAGGAACAAATACTGGAGGTAAGATTAATTTCTTGCTGGTTGTCTCCTACTGACTGAATAGCTATCACATAGGAATTGCCATCTTACTGCTTTCCTAGGAGGAAAATTGCGAGTCCCTCTTGTTTCCTTATTTTTTCACCAGGATTAGTTGTGGTGGATCCACTTTTCCCATACCTTGAGATCTACTGCTTTACCTTTTGATCTTCTAAGAACAATTTTCATGTTCTTAAAGAAATTGAAAGGTCTAAAACAGAATTGAAAAATTATTCCCTGCAAAGAAGAACCAGCAGTCAGCATTTAAGAATCAAGAAATGGACATTCCATGAAAATATTCATTTCTTTTACCTTTTGTGAACCTGGAACAAGCGATATCAGTAAGCCTGTCGTTCTGCACATGAGTCAAGTAGGTGAAGCTGCCTTTTTCTGGGACCTGTGCTCACAGCGGAGCAGTGTGAGCGGGCCTGTGCTCACTATTCGCATGATCTACCTGTCCTTGTGGGCATTTGAATGTTCAATATCTGATCTAGAATATAAAAATCTTCAATGATATGCCCTTTCTTGCTTGCTTTCTCTTTCTCTCTCTTTCTTTCTTTCTTTCTTTCTTTCTTTCTTTCTTTCTTTCTTTCTT
>NDGM011057750.1:0-14610 GCA_002564305.1 Octomys mimax
GGGATACAAATGAATGACCATTTTGTATCTGTATATTCAAAAGAGTTAGGATAGATATATACAGCTACATTCTCTTAATTCAATGAATAGAGAGATTAGTTCTAATAGTGTTTGTGGACAGGATAGCATATCTGCATCTTGTACAATGAATAGCCACTAAGACAACAATATGCAATGTATTAAGTATTGAAACTGTGCTAGTAATCAGTTTTGGAACTGTCTCATTGATATTTGTTTTTCAATAAAATTATTTAAATAAATAAAGAAGCTATTTGGCTTACTTGAGACTGACATGCAGCCATTATGCTTCTGTGAGTTGTTACCATATTAAAATATTTTGATTTCCTATGGTGGAGGACAGTTGTTCTATATCAACAACTCTTCGCCTTTGCTCATGACTAAGGATTCCTTTTTGGGAACCACAGAAGTTCATTTGATCCAAAACCTAAATATTTAATATTTGATATAAAAAGTCATAATTTGGATCCACCTTAGCCAGCACTGTTTTCATGATCTGTGATTCTTGCAAGGTTTAATGTGATTTTGATGCTATATTACATTATATTTCTTGTTAAATGATTGTTACATTAACCATTTAGAGTAACACCAAATACAGAGCTTTAAGAAGCTATTTTAATATGTTTTATGATAATTACAGGAATGGTTTTGATTATGTTTTTAAAAATATTCCTATATTTCCACAAAACTAACAAATGAAATTAAGGTTTACAAAAGGCATATTCTATTTCTCTTCATGTAAATTACTGCTGAATAATTACCTGCTATTTTTATCCCTATGGAATTCTAAGAAAATTTTACAATTTACCAAATGTTTTGCTGCCATGGTTAGGATGCAATAGATTTTTACCTTTTTTCTCTGAAGGTGTCCAAGTGGAATTTGCTGAAATAAACTGATATAGGCAGATTAACAGAGGAAAAGTCACACAAACTTGCTAGCACGCTGGGGCATCACTGCACAGAGGGAAGCTAATGGCCCAGAGAGGGTTAGAAGCTCATATACAGTCTTCATGGGAAAGATAGTAAGGAGGAGGTGAATAGCTCAGAGTGAGAAGAAATGATTTCTAAGAGATGAATAGACCTGAGGAACAGATAGTTCATTTGAGCTCTGGCTGCGGCCTCCACATTATTCTTTTTGTGTGTTAAACTTCCCTATTGATGAAATTATAGGAATGAAATGCAAAACAATTTGATTCATTCTAAAGGAACTTCCATTTAGCTAATAAGTGAACACTAGAGAATGCTTCTTCATGAATTCTGAGAAAGACCTGAGTTCTGAGGCTATTTATTTTAGTTTAAAGTATAGCTAGTCCATATTTGGGAGGAGCATTTCATAACCCTGCATTACTTTCTATTAAGACATAGTAAGACTACTTTCTCTTGAGTACCATTCTGGAACCCCTACATTCCTGTCTATTAAGAACACTCAAATTACTTTTTTTTCTTTTTGAACTGCTAAACTGAATAAAGCAGTGCAACAGGGATTGGTAACTTGTATGTGGGAAAGCACAAATTTTAGAAGTTACTGATAATAGTTTTAGAGCAGCAGACATCTAAGAAATCCTTTTTACATTTAGATTCTTGCAATTATTTCTTTACATTGGCCTAACACAAGTGTTGCTTTCTATTACTTTGTGACAGTGAATATAATTTTGACAATTAGTGGTGCATCAAAATTTCAAGTTTATTTAGATTAATTATGTTATAGATTAATTTCAGCTAATTGGACTTAGTTTCCATAATACTATTACTGACATTCAGATATGCCAGACCTTTAAATCAGTGTGATGAAAGTATAGTTTCAAATTAATAAAAATTTATATTATTGCATTTGAAATTTGAATTATTTATATTTTCTGAACTACGTAAGTAGCTTTACTCTGACTTAAATGAGAAAAGAGTACAATTACTTAGAATATATTATAACTCTATTTATTCTCCTATTAATTCTCTGAGAATATTTTCTCTTGTAATTCATTTGTCCAATGTTGCTGGTAAAGTTAGAAACTGTTTTTAAACCTATTAATAATGTATGTATTTTCTCAAGTTATTTTGCCCCCAGCTATTACTTGAGGATTCTGTTACTAATTTCAGAATATCTAAATGTGTTTTAAAAAAGAAAGAAAAGTAGAAAATAAAATGAAGATTCGCTGTAACAATGACAATAGAGAAGGGAGAATTGGAGTACAGGATATTAACTCAAATCCCTCGACTATCCTTCCAGCTTGGCTGGCTTCATTCCTCTAGGCTAGATTCTTTCACTACAGTCTGTTTGATTCTTTTAAAGTCAGATCCATCATTTTGGAGCTTGACTCACTTTGCCTAAGATGTTCTATTTAGAACCATGTCTCCCTACTTTCTAATCTTTCCTAGAGAGTCTCCAGTGGATTAAGAGACATTCTGAAACACTATTTCTTTTTCCAATAATGCATTTCATGTTGGAATGTTGAAGAAATGATAATACTTCATTTTCTAATAAAATATCAATGTGATTCCCAGTATTTCAACATTATCGGCAGTAAATCCTGCAGAGTAGAGTACTAGCATTTGCTCATGAAAGAGTTAAAAGTATACTATTCTGGCATATTGCCAACTTAAGTGAAAAACCCTTCAAAATTGCACACATAAGAAAATCATTCTGACTTTCATGCAGTTTCTTAAAAGTAAAAAAGAAATCCTCATGTGAAAGAAATCCTCTCTTTAATAATCAAAGCAGGGTGACATGTTTACCATCAAAGATGGAAACTGAACGCCAAGAGAATCCTGTACAGAAAAATTTGTTAAAGTAATCTTTATCTTCCTAATCACATCTCTGTCCAGTTAAGTACATTAGTTCATTCCCATTTACTTTATCAAATTTTCACAGCTTACTGTCCTTTGTCCAATTTAGTGTCTAAGTAACTGATTCTAACTTTGAAAGCTTTGAGGCCTTTCATTCCTTATCAGAACTCCTGTGCCAGAGAAAGCTTGAATTTGTATGTTTTCCTTCTATTAATCTGTTTCATCTCAACTTAATTCTTGGAACAAGTCAGTATCACGGGAAGTGGATTTAATGGAGTTTTTACACTCCTACAATCATATGAAACTAGCAATGACTTTATGGAAAATATTAATTTCTGCTTTTTCTTAACCCTAGTTGGTTTACTTAATATAATTTTCCTTTTTGTCTTGATGGTCAAATACTGAAGATATTAGGGTTTTCAAAAATTGTTTCATGTTAATGAATCTTGAGACTCAGTACTATCCAAGAGAAATATAATACTTATGGTTTCCAGAAATATTTAAATATTTACCAAGTCCTATACAATGCCAGTGACTACTCTGAGTCCTCCTATATTCTCTATGAATCATGAATCCATTCTACATAAACAAGCTCATTAGCTTCTCAGGCATGATCTTGTTCCATTCTGACTATGGAACATGCGTGCATCATTATAAATGAGTGACACTATATGGTTCTAGTGTGTGAGAAAGTCAGTACACATTTGAACCTTAAATACCACTTGCACACCATGAATGCTAGTATACAGTTTGTACACAATGGATACAGAAATTATTTTGTATGGGTAAGGCTTTGTGTTATGGTTTCTTTCTGGATGCCCCTCCAAATCCTCATGTTTTCATAGACAGCGCTTTGGCAAAGTGATTGGACAATGGAAGTCTAATTATTACCAGAGGGCTAGGCCACTGATGAATGTATAGGAGCTTGGATCTGGTTAGGAAGGTGGGTCCCAGGAAACATGGCTTGGGAGGATTTATGTTTGTGTCTTTCTTGCTCCTCTTGCCTTTTCTTCTCTGTTTCACTGCCTCCATGCCAGGAGCAACTCTCCTCCACCATGTGTCTCTGCATGCCCTACTGCTTTGGGTCCATTTGACTATGAAATGAAACCTGCAGAAGTTGTTAGTCAAAATAACCTTTCCTCCTTTAAACTGTGGGAGTTGATATTTTATCCGAACAAAGTGGAAGTGAATGAGAGGATTGGTTTCATCAATCATATTATCCATGGAATCTCTTCTCAAACTTACATTACTGACTACAAAAAAGATTCTGTTATTAAGGAATCAAAGGTAAATTTTGACACATAGTTTCTTTGAGGGGATTATATGATAATTTCAATTTGAAATATAATATTTTATGCAAATTGATGAGATGACATTCTAATTATAAAATTGTCACATTTAAAGTTTTAGGAGAAATGATGTTTGAATTCTATGTTCTTTTAGCCTTTGATATTCTATTTTATTGGTCAGCAATACTCTTCAAAATATTTGATACACTACTGAGCCACAACTTCAAAGCAATAATTTTAAAAAGTGATCTGTACAAACCATACTTCATCTTTTATTAAGAGCCCCAAACTTCAACAGCTGTCTTCTAGATATTTACTCTGAGACTTACTTTTTTTGTAATATAGTGAACTATGGTTTCAGTGTAGGTGTCTATGTGTATATGATATATTTTATCTTTAATGAAGTATTTTTACAAACTATTTTTTATCTTAATGACCTAAAATATTTCATACTTTGTTTTTAATTGGCTTCAAAATACTGAAATTAAAATCTGCATGTAATACTTCACTATGTTGGTAATCACCACCTGAATAAATGGAAATGTGAAGCAATGAACCTACCATGGTTGGATAGGCCATTAATAGAAACAATTAGAATAGAAAGGCTAGCTCTATTTTTTAATAAGCTTAAGAATGTATATACCATACCATACCATAGAAAATATATTTCACCAAACATATAGAAATTTACTTCCATTGTCATGATTTAATTACTTGAAAAACGGGTTTTACCACCTTGACAGTTACTTGCTTTTCTTGTTTTAGGATGTTTTCTATGTGAAAGTCAGTGTATGAGAGTAATTATTTCATAAAGGAGGGGCTTTACAAGTAGTTCATCCCTGACTATTTCTCTAGTCCTTAAGTGTCGTCAACATAAGGCTAGTAAGATAACAGATGACTTATAAAAGTCCTCTCAATATACGCAGAGTAGATGACTGAAAACTTAAATTCAGTACCATGAGACTTTCTTGTCACTGGTGAAGCTAAATGAGAGTAGATCAAACTGTGTGATATACAGAGAAAATCAACTTCATTCTGTGTTTGGCATAAAGTCAACTGAGGAAAATACGTTGCAAATGGAATATGGTAGCCTTACTCAGAAGAATTTCTTTGCAATTGGTTTTGATTGTAGATAATTTTATTGATATAATCAAAAGCTGTAAGTTAAAACAACTAACTACCCACAAAATAACATTAGATATTTAACCAGGAAGGAAAAGTTGACTATACACATGTTAGGATACATTTTAATGAGTAGGTAAGTTACAGAGTTGGAGAAAATTTACATAGGATATCCCATATAAGTGAAATTCTAAGAAATAGTCAAATGAACAGTTGACAGTAAATTCTAAGGAATACTAATTGCGATAATGAAATTGAAAGTTTCAATAAAGTAATAAAATAAGTACTACATTTTGAAAGGTAGGATATAATTTAAGTGGGTAATGATTTAAACGTACATCAGACAGCACTTAAATTAAGGATTGACTTATATAGGACATAATACATGGAGTGGATTGCCCATAGTTGGTCAACATGTTAACAACCATCTGAATTGAACTATTGTGGTGCTAGGAGTGTGAGGCCCACCTGAGGATGGTTGTCAGTAGTATAAGAGGCACAACTGGAGAAGCTGTTGAGAAGCTGTTAGGCAAGTTGTTTGAAGAAAGTGTTAGAGCTATTAGAAGCTGCTGGTTCTCCTAAGCTATTCTGCTGGGGGACCTTGTCATGCTGGCTTTCTTGGTGAACTTGGCTGTCAGAGTAGGAGCTCAGGACCTTGCTGTCACTGAGAATGGCTATGATTCACTATGGTGAGCTCTGGTCCTTGCCTTCAGCATCACTTCCTGGTTCCAGAGAGGAAGATGGTGCACTACTCAATCTCCTATACAAGCTTGTTGTGTTGGCTTTCCTGATAGGAACTTGGCTTTCCTTATTGCCAAAGGAGCTTGGAACCTCACTGTCACTGAAGATGGCTGTGGTACTTTTGAGGGGAGCTCTGGTTGTTACCTTCAGTGTTGCTTTCTAGCTCCAGTTCAGATCCCTCAGCCCGCTCACACAGGATTAAAGATCCTTAATCCCACTGGCACAGACTTTCTAGCTTCCAGCATTACTGATCTCTGGGATTTCCTAAAGTAAATACATGAAACAAGCCTGTGTGAGACATTGTCATGGGCTTTTGCACCCTGGCTGGATTTGAGAGGCACGTTATGGACCATTAGGTTCTCCAGCTGAACACTTGCAAGACATTATTGTGGGGTCCAGGCTCTCACCTGGATTCTTTGGTCTTTAATGTGTGGACAGATTTTTGCACTCTCTTTGTATATGATTCTTTGGATGACTATTAGAAAATAATTCTATAAGATA
The DNA here is from genome assembly GCA_002564305.1 of Octomys mimax. NCBI lineage: Eukaryota > Metazoa > Chordata > Mammalia > Rodentia > Octodontidae > Octomys > Octomys mimax. The sequence goes on from NDGM011057750.1 coordinate 6,453, forward strand.
ATCATTTAATTAAGGTGTGCTGAATTGCGTTGTTCCCCTAGTAACACCCGAAACCATGACAATGCAGTAGTAAATTATCTCAGTTACATGAAAAAATTAGACTAACTCCATTCTTACTGACTTAAAACAAGAGCCACCTTTATTATTCACAATTCTGAGATCTCGTAATTTACCTTAGGCTCAGCATTTGCTTTTGATTTCTGCTTCTTTTGCTCTTTCTCTGATTTTGCCTGAGATCAATTGATAACTGTCTTCACAGCTCTAATGTTTGAACTCAATGAACAAGTGGGTTGTTTTGGTTTTTCCTTGTGCTCCCATTGGCATAAGGATTCAACTAAGAGCCTAAGAAGGCACCACTACATTACAAGAGGGCACAGAGCTAGTGCACAGCAATTTAGAATCCCATAGAGTGGCCTGTGTTGAAAGGTCATCTCTTCCATGGACAGGGAACTTTACCTGTGATGAACCAAGTTGTTCACTTCTATGCTTCCCTAATTTCTATTTTTCAAGGTCCTTGGCAGATCAAATTAGCATTTGCTTTGTTTTCTCCAATTTGTCTTAGACTCAGTCAGGTGGTCCTGTCAGTGATGTTGATGGGGCTCTGTCTTAGTTATTCTTCCCTTGTTGCTGGGACAAATACCCGACACCCAAATTGAAGGAATGAAAGGTTTATTTAGCTCACAGTTACTGGAGGTTTCAGTCCATATTCAGCTGGCTCCAAGGCAGAGTGGCACATAGCAGAGGACAACCTTTCATGGCGGAGGCAAAGAGCAAGAGGGTAAGGGAGAGGTAGCAGCAGCTCAGGCAGCTAGCTTCTCTTCCCTCCTTACATTGAAATGCAAATTACCTGCTCCAGGGCAAGTGCAACATCCACACCCACAGTAATCAATCACAAACTCCAGAAGTTTCCCCATGCCTGCATGAGGCTTTGGGGGAACAACTATATACAAACCATAACAGGCTCTTCCATACAGTTGGGTTGAGATGGTGACTTAGAAAGACACAGATTCATGCAGAAGGGACTGGTTTTGTCACTGAGTACCTGTCCCACATAATTAGCCTCTAGCAGTCCATCCAGAACATTTTCCTATAACAGCATTGTGTTCCAAGACAGCAAAAACAGACCACTCAAGGTTTCTATATTTAGATGTTGTAGAACTCAAATCATATTTTTTAAATTAAAATAAGTCATAATGTCAGGGAAGATTCAAAAGCTAGAAATCAGTAATACTTAGAATAATAGTAAAATAGCATCCCACAGGCTGCATACAGAGATGAGTGGAGTTGTTGCAAAAGAATTTCCAGTTATCTACCATAAAGAAGTAAACTTTCTTTTGAAAAGAGCATTGGTAACGTACAGGAGATGGGAAGAGAGTGGGCTAGAGGCAGAGGTGTCAGTGAGAAATAAATGGAAGTAGTCACATAAAGTATTGTCAGATGCTGAACTAAAATAGGATTGTAAAGAAAATGACAGCTTGGATGTTAAAAATATGTTAAAGAAAAATAACAATTAATTGACTGACTCAATCATGGAGGAATATATGACAGTTTCATGAACTGCAAATTCTGAATGGTGATGTCAACAAAAGCACACTGAGATTTGGAGGACACAAAGTTTCACATAAAAGTCTGGAAAGTGATTTAATATATGAGTTGAAGCACACAGATAATTAAGTGAATAAACTTTTTAAAGCCTAAAAGTCTGTAGAGACACAAATATATAATTTTATAAGTATATCCATTCAAAGTAAAAGGGCTAAATGAGTATAGAATCAAAAATACACATTTATATTTCTTACTAGAAAATGTTAACTAGCTAATCACAAATATAATGAAACTTCTATTGACATCAACTATGTACCTCAGTGTGAAAACTTACATATTTCAATTTAAGAAAGGTATTTTCAACAAGCTTTCTTTCTGTCAAATATCAGAACAGGTATTTATTTTATAAAACCAATGCTTTTAAAATAATAAAATGTAAAGTTAAAAGTAGCTACATGAAAAGATACTTGAGATGAAGGCTATCTTTAGTGAATATCACCTGCAGTCTCTGTAGGTTCATTTGTGTTCTTCACAATCTTTCATCCTCCCAATAGAGGCAAAAATCTTTGGCAACACAAAAGATATTTTGCACAATGAATAATTGTTTGAAAATTCTTAAAGAAAAGTAAGATCCATAAATTGAAGTGTGAGTGCATAAATATGCAAATAAATATAATTAATACAGATTGCATGAGAGAGACAACTGGTAACCTTTCATATACTTCATAAGAAAAGCAAAGTAAATTCAATAATTTATTTAGTAACCATTGAACAACTCTATTAGATGTATATGGAATTCTGTTACCCTTTAGGTAACATGCAGTATCACATTTTAAAGCACCGAAAAATTTTCAAGATGAGGAAACAAAAAATGGAATAGAAGTTGGTTTAATAAACTCAGGTAGCATCAGATCTGAAATTAGAAACTAGGCATATATACCCAGGAAATCAGTAACTCGGTGTTTTCTGATGGCTGCTCTTTTAATTTTTTTAAACATTTATTTATTTATTTAGAGGGAGAGAGTGCGAGAGAGAGAGAGAGAGAGAGAGAGAGAGAGCGCAAGAGAGAAAGAGTGTGTGTGTGTGTGTGTGTGGCCAGCTCAGCCCACAATGGAGCGGGGCTGGCTGGCATGTGGTGCTGGGGGATCGAACCGCGGTCCCTGTTCTTCGCCAAGCTTGTTCCAAGTAGGTGCTTTAGACCACTGAGCCATCTCGCCAGCCCTGCTCTTTTAATTTTATAAAATGTAAAAATGCACAACGGATATTTGGGTATTTGTAACAGTACTGTCTATATTAAAAGTCAGAATTTTGTATAGCAAAAAATCTAATGAAATACACAGTAATATTAAATGTGAATATTAGCTGTAAGTTTAAATCCAAAACAATATATGGACAGACATATTAAATGCAAACCTTGATGGCTCTTAAATGGTTATGTTATGCAAATACATTAGAAAACATCTGTAAATAGACTTCACTTTGTCTGCCCAATTCTTACAAAACACTTAAATTCTGGTAGCAATGTAGGCACCATAGATTGTTTAGTTCTGGTCATTAATAAGTTTATTTATCTTTGGTCCAGAGGCCACTATACAGGGATGGTGTCTTGATTTCTTTCTTGTCACTGCACAGTTCCCAACTGCCAGAGCTGAGCAGAGGGGGATTGATTTGAGCGCTCAGTTTATAAAGGTTTCAGTCTAGAATCGTCTGGCTACATGGTTGGGGCCGTGGGAGAAGAGCACTGCAACAGACCTGCTCGGGGCATTGCAATCACGCAGGAAGGGTTCCACTGGGTAAAGGGAGGACACACAGACACAGGCCACCTAACTGAATTCATGGATTACTTGTAAATGGGTGTTAACATTTACATTAGGCCAAAAATGAGAAGACAGTGATAGTAATTTTAGAAACTGCTTCATATGCAAAGATACTAAATAGCAATGAAAAATGAACACAAACAATTTCCAGCTATAATCCAAATAAAAGATGTTTGATGAATAAATAGCTAATGTAATTTCATAAGAGAAAAAGACTGACGACCTGATTAGATAAATGAGAAAAGTTATAAGCAGATAATTTTTCCTTTCTAATGCCCAAAATAAATACATAAAAGTATTCAGTCTCACAAAAGTAATTAAATAAATGCAAATTAAGGTAAAATCCAATTTGTTAAGCTAATGAAGGCAAATTAAAAAATAGAATTAAGAACTCACAAATGCATTTGAAAAAAAAAACATTTATTATTGTAATTTCTCTGATGAAATGGACACACACAAACAAATACCTGTGACACATTTGCAGCAAATCTGATCTCACATGGCTCCTATTATATGAGAAACCCAAAATATGAATCAATTAATGACAAAAACAAAAGATAATAACAAACAAGAAGATAGATCTCTTTTGTTACAGAGTAGGGGATCAAGAGATAGAGGAAGGTGGGAAAGAGCCAAGAAGAAAGAGATGAAAAAAGAATGAAGACATGTTATAGACTTGTACTGATAATGAATATAATAATCATTATGTATTACAAACATGTAATAATAAAGCAATTGATTTGCAAACCTAAATAAAAGAAACTACAAATATTTATGTCCTTCATCATAAGAATCACTGCTAAGAATCTTACTGAAATAATTCTAATTTTAGCATAGCATTATCTATAAATTTATTAATCAGAACTACTTATTACCATGATAACAATAACTGGCATATTGAGTGTCAGTATGTGTAAGAATCTTTAATAAATCATACTTGTAAAGACAGAACCGACTCATTACTATTACACAAGCTTCTGCATATTAGCCAGCCTTCTAAATAAGTTGAGGACATGAGTCTGTTCTTGGTAAATAAACTGGGAAAAATATTGATTAATGAATGTGGTTTGTAACTAGGGCAGCTGTGACCCAGTGAAACCTGGTTATTTTCCTCCTCTCCTACTTAGAAAACACTGGAAGCTATGTAAAATATTCAATAGATTGTAGAAACATTTTAAAATAAAGAGAATCTGGTGTTCAGAGCATGGCAAAAACAGATCATATTCCTAGTGATGCATGTCAGATTTGATGTGCCTGAAAATTAAGAGTCTATTCTGCCAAAATATATGCTTTGGTTGGGTGGATTAGTCTAGCCTAACTTTGCCAAAACACTATAATGTTTTGATCCATACAATGAGTTTGAAAATTTGGTGTCTTCATTCGTAAAATGAAAATACTATTGAATTCATTCAATTATCATAATCATGTTTAAAATTTATATTACAAGAAAAATAGAAGAAAATGATACTTGACTTGTAAAGATCACTAAATAGCAATAAAAAAAGAAGGTAAAAGCTGGCAAGATTGCTCAGCAGACTAAGCTCCTGCCTTGGCAATCACAAGGACCAGGGTTTGATCTGCAGTCCCGCATGCCATGCCAGCCCTGTCCCCAGGGTGCTCTGAGCCTTTGACTGATTCTGACATGGTGGAGCATGCGTAAAGTCCCAGCATTGGGGAGGCTGAAATGGGGTGATCACTAGAGTCTGAGCTGTGTAGTGAGACCCTGAACCAAATACACAAATGAAGAAAGAAAAAAAAGAAGGAAAATGATTTCCAGCTACAAAACACATATAAAATGTTTAATAACAATCATCTTATTTCTTCATGTAACACTAGACAAAATTAAAATATAATGTGCTTAATAAAAAATGTCAAAACTCATTCAAGTATTGGAAAATTAGATGAAATAAATTGACTTGTGTCTTTGTTTTGTAACTATTTTAATAAAGATTACTAAACTCTGTTGTACTATAAAGGGCTGGACATGGAGTCAATGCATGATTCACATGCTCAAGCCATCATAATAACTAATAGCCATCATAATAACTAATTTGCTTTTGATGAATTCTGTAAAACTACTTAAAATCTTATATAATTGAAAAGATACATGCATACCATATAAAGCATTTGTAACAAAGCAAGCAATAAAAATGAAATTGCTACTACTACTTGACATCTAGACTAAGACACATGTAAACATCATTTGAAGTGCATAGTTACACTTAAAGAAATTAAAATGCTAAATTAGTAGTCATAAAAGAAAAACTGATAATATAAATGGTGAAGCCCTGAACCGATTTCTTCACTCCAATATAGGTAGTACATTATTCACCTAAAGTCTTTGGTGTCTGTTCCACTCATGGAAATGGAAAGAAGATGATATGAGTTTATAAATCAAATCTATAGACATAGATCTATGAACTGAGAAATTGCATGACAGGAAACTTAGAAAAGAAATCTCACCAGACCATTAAATACATTATCTCTTGAAATAGACAGAACTGCATCTTTATTTGCCTGAAACGAGTTTTGGTGAATGTATGAAAACTTTCATATCATGTAGAATTGGTTAAATTTTTTTTCAATATTCATGTGATGAAATATATCATACTAAAAAACATACAATTTAAAACAGAGTTATAATCACAGCTGTTTGGGGAGTTGACAGTAACTTCATGTTATGGCCAGCTTAAGCAGTTTAGTGAAACATTACCTCAAAATTGAAAAATGAAAGAATGCAAGGAGCTATTGTGAATGTAGTTCAGTGGTAGGGTAGGGTAGGGTATAAGGTCTTGTTTTCAGTCCTCAGTACCACAAAAATAAAAAAAAACCAAAACAGAAACTTAGTTGATAAAATCCCTGTGGTAAAAACATTACAAAGGCAAATGGTTTTGTAGGATACCTCAATATAGTAAAACAAGAGGGAGTTACGTGGAGAAAATTATATGAGTCTATGAAGATGTTTAGTCTGCATATTGAAAAAAATTGTAAAGCACACTCAGAAATATGCTTACAGAAGAAAGATCAGCAGACATCACAAGCCCCACAATTTAACCAATAACTTAAGACAATTTTACATTTACATCTATAAGAGAAAGGACAACTTTGAAAAATGGAATGAAAGGCAGGAGTAGAATAACATAGTCATTGAAGTAAACAGGAAATGCAAATAAAATAGCTAAAGAGCAGATTAAAAGTTTTAATGCAAGAATTTATAAATATATAAGCAGAAGGAAGAATGTATCTCAGGATACAGAATACTGATGTAGATATAGGGAAGCGGAAACTGCTTCAGTGCATGTCTTATTGGATATCCAGAAATATAAACAACTGGACAAAAATCATTAAGCTAATGTTTGCTTTCTGCTTATTGTGATAGAACTAATGATTTCTCATATTTACAAAGCTCAGTATAATCTTTAGCAAGAAAATAATTCAGAAACATAGAGGTAAAACATAGTAACATTGTAAAATAACAAAGAAAAATGAGGTGTAAAGGAACTGTAATTTTACTGATAACCTCCTTACAAACATGCTTAGAATTATTTAGTTTAAAAATATCTCAATGTTGAACTCCACAAATATAAGTGTCTGAGCTAAAATTCAAGTGAGATTCAAAAATAGGGAGAAACAAAAGGATGAAAAGAATTCGCAACTGACACAATCTTTTCATGGAATTACTAATTAAAATGTTCTTCAGAAACAATGAAAATGAACCCAGTAAAATACTCAATTGAAGGAGTAATGTTCAGTAAAATGAGTGACATACTTCAGGAAAAATCTAATATCAATGATTGTGTAAACACAATTACCATATTAATAATTACTAATTCAAGGAGATATAACACCAAAGAGATGACTAATAAATAACTATAAATCAGTAACATTCAAGAAATGGGAATATGAATATAGATGTTGAGGCGGGCTAAGCCTTTGCAGTGTTTAAAGGGGACATAAATACTGTCAGCAATGGATTTTACGAATTAGTCATTTAGGAAAAGAATGTAGAATGGGAAAACAAAGCTTAAAGTTTGTGAGCTATGCTACAACCATTTGTCTAGCAGAAATGTTTCCTGTGTGTAAAATTAGCAATGAAGAAAGTTCTCCCTTGATTTACTTAGAGTTTGCCCACAGGAAGGTACTGGATAAAGGAACAGCAATCCTCTTCTATTTCCCCTTTGTCAAACAGGAAGGATTCATTGTGTGAATTCTGGGAGCAAGAGTGGACAAGCCTTATGTCAAAAAGAACAACTGCTCCATGTCACAGGAAAGTGTCCTGTGACTTCCTTATGTGTCTTTTCTATGAATGAAGACATCTCTAGCTATAGAACTAAAAGTACATCATGATAAACAGAGCTACTTTTAAGCCTTTATCTCTCAGGTATCTTTTATATTCAGGGCTTTCCATGGATTTTTTTTTTTTTTGGAACCAGGGATTGAACTCAGATCCTTGCACTTGCCAGGCAAGTACTTACTCTACTGAGCCATCTCCCCTGCCCCAGAATGGAGATTCATGATCTGTTTTTAAAAATTTATTTCTTTAAATATTTCCAGCTTTCAAGGAAACAGGAGATCTAAGAGAACAAGGAGGATGAGAAACAACCATTGAGTAAAATACACCACTCTCTTACTTTAAGACAGATGGGGACAGAATTATTTGATGGGATATGAAATCAAGGGTTTAACTTACGATGACTTCATTTTTATTGAATATCAATAATTTTTTTTGTTTCTTATTTTATTTTTTTCTTTTCTTAAAATTTTATTGAGAAACAAATAGTAATGAGACAGTTGCA
>NDGM011057757.1:0-10861 GCA_002564305.1 Octomys mimax
TGCCAAGTGCTGAGTTACTGGGTTAAGCTTCTAGACTCTTTAAGCTGACACAATGTATCAACCATAACAGTCCTTTACATCCTTTTTTTTTTTTTTTTTTTTTAATATTTGCCATCTCTGTCTTACTTAAAGGTCAAGTTCAGTATTTTGTTTTTTCATTCTCTGAATCATTTTTTTCTAATGTGTGGTATTTATTCAGTTGAAATTTTACTTTTTCTACTGCCTAATTTATTTTTATAAAAGAATTTCTTTCTGCCTGTTTCCTATCAGTCTTTATTTTCGGTTTGATCATTTCTGCCGTGGCTCTAGAGATGCCCTCCTGCTTTGCAGACCTCTTCTTGGCGACTTGTTTTTCTTTCTCCTCCTTCTCCTCCTTCATTTTTGTATTTGGTGCAGGGTCTCACTATGCACCTCGGACTCGCAGGGCCTCCCCAGGGCTGGGACGACAGGTGACGCGCCACCACACCCGGACTTCATTGCAGACTCAGCTCTCCCGGTGGTGGGGTCGAGGTTTGATCTCCGTCTTTGCGTTTGGCTAAGCGGGTGCTTAGTTCACTGAGCTAACTCGCCAGCCCTCCTATTGCCTTTTTTTTTTTTTTTGTTTGTGAACTGTTCTTCCTTTGGAGCAGCTGGGTAGGAAGAAAGCACAAAAGGAAAGGCATTTGGAGCAGGGTCTTTTTGACTGCGCTTTTCCAGTTCTTGTGCTTATGAGACAGGCTTGAACCAGCAAACACCCCCCGCTGGGAGACTTTGCAGACTTTCAGAGAGCCCGGGCGCAGCCCCGGGGATCCCGCTTTTCACCTGCATTAGAGCTTCAACTTGGATTAGACAGCGAGGCTGCTTGTTTGCTTGGCCTGTACCTCAGTAAGGCTTAAGGCTGGCTGGTTGGTCCCTTGGAGGGAGCTTCGAGTCAAGCAGGCTGGAAAGGCGTGTCTGATGAGGGGCGCAGCTCCCTGGAAACCAAGTGGTCTTTAAACCTGCAGAGCGGCCTCTGTTTCCGCAGCTCCTGGCCGGCCCTGTCACTTGAAGGAAGCCGGATCTCCCCGGAGCCAACCACCATTTCCGCTGGAAGGGAGCTTCCAGGCAAGACCGCCGTCTCCACAGTAAGCTTGTTTGCACTGCAGACCAGGCAAATGTTAGAAGCGCGATGGGACTTCACGATCTTTATAGAAATTAGCATTCACCAGGGACGTTAAAAACGAGCACGAAATGGATGTATTTTCTGCTTAGTTTAGAAACTGTGCTTCCTAGTTGAGATTTCTCCCTGCTGCTATCTGCTGCTCAAATGCTAACAGGCTGCCCACATCCAAGAGAAGGGTATTCCAGGGATGGTCCGCCTCTCCTCTGTGTGTGGGCGTCTTTGTCGCCAGGTTTAGAGGTGAGGTGACAACAAAGGCTGTTTGGGGACCCGGTTCTTTGCGCTTCCCTGCCTTTTTTTCTCTGTTGACATCTGTGAACTTGGGATTCGATCTATTTCTGATCTTAGAAGAGTCTGGGCTGTTCACGGTTGTCTTAATTACTTTGCTCTTGTTGCAGCGACAAAAATACTTGATGCCCCAAATTAGGGAAGAAAAAGTTTATTTAGCCCATAGTTTGTGGAGGTTTTAGTTCCTAGTCAGCTGGCTCCAAGGTGGGGTGGGGTGACACAGGGGCAACGTTTTAGGGTGGCAGAAGATAGCAGAAGCAAGAGGAGCAGAGGCGGGAAGCGAGCCTCTTTCCCTCCCTTCTAGCCGGCTACCGCCTCCGCCGTCTCGTTGCCCTCCTCTGGCACAGGCTCAGGATGTTTACAAGGGACGGCCTCGGTTCTCTCCTGATTCACTTAATTAAGTGGCTAAGCCTTCCGTTTCTCAAGTTGACACAACGTATCATCCATTACAATGGCATGAGGCAGAATTTTGGACACTCGTAGTCCTCACTCTGACTCAGTTCATTCACTCACCCCTTAGGAACAGTAGGGGGGGGGGACAACATTTGGGATAAGAAGTATTTTAAAATCGGTAGTCCCTGGTTGCTTCCCGGTGACATGGAGGGTATGGGTTATGCGAACAGTTCCCAAAGATGATATAGCTTGACGGAAACGAAAATGTTTTCCTGTGCCATCGTGGGCCCTAGGGGCCAAAATTTTGAGGCAAGAAATTAAGATGTTTGGATCTCAAGGTAGTAATTCCAGGCATTCGTTGGTGGATCTTCCTTCTCCTGCTATTAGCCTCTATTTTCTGATGCACACATCTAGCTTGACATTGCTGTCTTTGAGGTGGACAAGGACTCCTCTCCCAACTCGAGGGTTAGATTTTAAGTGTTGCATGTGTTCCACCTCACCTTTTAAGCTCTGTTCCTGTGGATTGGAGCTTTCTCTATGTCTCTTCTTTTACCAATGAAAAGCAGGGTGTGTTTGTGCAAAGCCAAGCCTTACTTTGCTAATTCTCACAGTTCAAACCATGGTGGGTCATTTAACCCACCTGTAACTCCTTTCCCATGATTCTTCTTGCTCCCTTGTTTTCTTTTGCTCTGGATAGGCTCATCAGAGTTGTCTTGTTGGTTCTGTTATTCTTTTTTTGGTTGATTTTGATACTGGGGATTGAACTCAGGACCTTGTACTTGCCAGACAGGTGTTTAAACTGCTGTACTATCAACTTGGCTAGTTCTGTTCCTCTTGAGCTTTATAAAGAACATGTAAGCTGCATGTGCTGGGGCAGGAGGATGCTATTCCTGGATTTTCTGAATTAGGCTTCTTGGTCATGCCTAGTTGTAAATCAGTAGTAATCTGAAGTTAGAGCCAGGACACACAGACTGCGGCTGGTCCTACTCTATAAGCTCAGGAGAACTCCACGCCCCCAGCCTTGCAAGTTAGGGTTTGTCTTATGTCTTGGACGTTGTCAGATGCTACCTCAAACTGGTGTCAAGGAGTGAGTCGCAGGCATCTTGTGGCATCTCCTCCAGCTCAGTCAGAGGCGCACGAGCAGGGATCCAGCAGCTGGCTCCGTCCCAGCAGGCATCAAAGGCACTGCCCTGCGCCTGTGGTCAGCTCGGAGCCCGACATCACCAGCTGGGCAAGGCCCTTTGGGACTGAGATGGGGAATCCATGACCTCAGCAGTCTTCTCAGAAACCGGTGTCAGTGCAGTGTTAAGTGATGCATATATACCTATTCAGGAAGGTTAGTCCAGAAGAATATTTCTTCCAGAATGTTTCCTTTCCAGGTTAAACTGCCATTTATACTCAAATTTGTCTTTCAGCATTGTAAGAACAGTGATAATTATGACTGGTACGAGTATAATTAATACGTCAGTCAGATTTTATTGTGGCTTAATTTTTACAGCGTAGCGTATGAGCTATCTGATATGCCCTTTGCTTTCTGCAAGAAGATCACACTTTAATTTTGTCTGTCGCTTTGCTTGGGCTGCTGTTTCTAAGCATTTTTGGCCCTCCATGCACCTAAGAGACCGCAGAAGGTCTTAATACACCTCCTGCTTATCATGCACATATGCGTGCCTGTGTCACAGATGTGTGTGCATCAGAGTAGCATGAATTAATATGTATAAGTATGTTTACATGAGTTTATTCATGCCTATTTATATATGACTTTATATCTAGGATGATGACATGCATATATGTCTGAAAGTGTGTGTGTGTGTGTGTGTGTGTGGTTCTATGATAAAGCTCAGGTGGCCCTTGTCCCTGGCAGTCCAGTGCTCTGTCCTTGAGTATGAGGATTCTTTCTTTACATAGAAGCCCGCCCACTGATGGGAACATGTAGGCTTTTGTGGGCCCACCTTTAGAAACAGGAAAGCAAGTTCCTCTGAGCCTATTTATTGCTTTTGAAGCCATATAATGTAAATTGAAGCCTACTTTGTGTTGCAGATTTATAGTTATGTGTAACATTTATAGCACTTACATCTTGTTACGCTAAACCAGGTGTGTGTATATCAGTGTGTGTGTGTGTGTGTGTGTGTGTGTGTGCACATGCTTATACTTAGTGTACTGTCAGCCCCTCTTCTAGAATGCATCTTTCGTTAACTTTCTGGTTTTTAGAGAGCTTCTGGTACAGACTTCCTCTACTTTCACAAGCACACACTGATGAGGGTACAGAGCAGAGGGAGATGATGGTTCGCCTGAAACTGTGGCCAGGTCTCCAGGCAGGATCTGTGGAAGCCAGGCTCTTCAGGTGGCTCTTGTCCCTGGCAGTCCAGTGCTCTGTCCTTGCATATGAGGAAGATCTACGACTTGATTCTTCTCAGGGAAATTCAACAAAGGTCTTGTTGCCTCTGGAACTAAACCATGTCAGAAGACAGGCTGGGGAGAGGGTCTTCCGCTAGCTAGAGGGAAGAAAGCGGACGCATTGCAGGAGCTGAAAGTATCTCTTGCTGGCCAACCAGGGAGAGGCCTGGCCCCTCAGGGACATCATTGCTGCCAGCATCTGGAGGACTCCTGGGAGCTTTCCATTCCTAGCTGAGCCCCTGATGTGAACTCAGGCCTGGCCGGCACTCTGGGGTAGCTCTCGGGCACCACGGCGTGGGTCTGCAGCATCAGTGTGCCATCTCGAGCTCACAGAGCCCTTGGCGTGGCAAGCTGAGGTGGCAGTTCTCAGTGCTTGGGCTGTGATGGCTGGCATCTTAGCTACTTTTGTCTTATTGATGAGATATAAAATACCCAACACCCAAATTTAAAGGTAGGAAGGTTTAGTTAGCTCACAGCTCGTGGAGGTTTCGGTCCATAATTAGTTGGCTCCAAGGCGGGGTGGCACGGCACAAGGGCAAGAGTCCATGGCCACAGAAGACAGCAAAAGCACCAACAGAGGACAGAGAAGATAAGCCTCTTTCTGTCCCTTCTACTGTATGCTGGCTACTGGGATGAGGGCAGCACCAATCCAGTCAGTGGACTGATACCGCAGTTCTGGCACCCTTAATCACAACATTGCACTATGAGGGGAACACGCTAGATATAGCCACCCCCACGCCTGCGCAAGGCTTTAGAGGGACAGCTAGACCTAAGCCTACCAACTCTGCCACGCATTGGTAAACTGTGCCTTGAAGAGACACCTCACACTCCGGTGTGTGGTCCCTGTGGGCACTCCAGAGCCTTGTTACCTCACAAGACGCTCCCCTGAGACCTGCTGGGGACAAAGCCATTTGTGTACTTCTCTCTCTGATATAGGATGTAGCATGTAGACCAGTCCAGGTCAGAGCAGGCGGCAGCTGGCCGGGGTTGCCCTCGACTTCCTGGTGACAGAAATTCCATCCCTCCACAGTTCTCTGTTCCTAGTGGTTTATGTGTCACGTTTAAGTCAGAGCAGGGGGTTGGCTTCTCTCTCTCATTCATAGGAAGCACTCAGAGTGCCAGGAAGGTTCTTACATTACGTACTGATGTTTATTTTCCTGTTATAAGCTGCTCAGCTCATTGACAATGGGCAGAGCATTAATTTAAAATTGGTGGTCACCATGGGAATTGGAAGCCTGAGTTGTGAGGAAAGCGACCCCTGTCCTGGCCCTGGCTGGAACGGAAGTCCACGCTAACTGGCCCAGCGGCACCCCTCCTTCTCATCAGGTCAGTGTCCCTCAGCAGCAGGGTGTGGACTGGAGGCCTTCTAAGGGGCCCGGCAGCCACAGGGAGACCTGCAGGTTCCCAAGGCGAGGAGCCGCCCTGGAGAGGCGGGACCTGCGGCTTTCGCAGCCGGCACGTGCAGGGATGGCGCTGTGTCCTGTTCTCTTCATCCTTCTTACATGTGAGAGCTGTAGATGTGGATGGGAGAGGGTGGGAGAGGAGAGGAGGAAGACTGAGCCGGACGCGCCCTGAGAGCACGGTAAGTGGCGTGAGCAGCAGCACAACACGGTCTCTTTTACAAAAGGAACCCACAGCAGAAATGAAAGAAAATGCAAAATAAAGAAACAGGAAACAGGGAAGAAGACCCTTGACAAGAGGTGGAGGGAGGGAGAGGGAAGGGATATAAAATTAATTAAGACCTGTTATGTACATGACCGACCCCAAGAGGAATGGAAACATTATACAGTGTGAACATGTGCTACTAAAACCAAAAAGTACAAGGATGTGTTAAGTGTGTTAAGGGAGATAGTCATTTCCTGCCAGGTGAATGGAATTCTGACGTATTACAAGCGTGAAAAAAGAAACTAAAAATGAAAATCTATGAGTTGAATCTACAGTTTTGCTTTTTTTCACTTTTTATAAATTTGAAAAACAATTACAAAATAAACTTTTAGAATTGTCACTGTCTTGGCTACTTTTCCCTCCTTGCTGGGACAAAATACCCAATACCCAAAGGAAAGGAAGGAAAGCTTGGGTTAGCGCATGGGGCGTGGGGGCCTCAGTCTGTACTCAGCTGGCTCCAAGGCAGGGTGGCATGACAGAGGGGCAACGGGCCAAGGTGGCAGGAGACACGAAAGCAGCAAGAGCAAAGGCTGCGGGCAGGCTCCTCACCCACACCGTCTCTGTGCCCTCCTCTCGCACAGGCTCAGGATGGTTGCGAAGTGAGCAGCTGACGTCCTGCTGAGTCACTTTAGTTAAACTTCTGAGCTTCTCAGGTGACACAGTGCATCAACAGTAGCAGTCATAAAATGCTTATTCATCAAGAACTACCAAAGGGTGACATTCTTTAAGTGGCAAATCAGACAATCTTTAAAGATGCTACTTTGTAATAGTAAAGCCTGATTTTTACTTAGCTCAGATATATTCTAACTTTAAAAAAACAAAAAATATCAGTTGTTTAAGAGTGAAAAAAAAGAAAAATGCATGTATCTCCACATTCAAAATGTACTTTTAAGACTTTGAATTAAATTAGTAGCACAATATATACCTACTGGGTACATAGGATGGATGGGCCGACCTTACTATATAAAAATTATCACCCAGTATCCAGCATAACAAAGGAAACAATGGAACAACTACTGATCATCTATTCTGAGGTGCTGGACTGCGTTCTCTCTGTCCCCATGTGGAGGCTGGTAAAGGAGACAGCGTGACACTCCCTGCCATCACTGTCCTAGTTGCTTCCGGGCCTCAGTTGATGTCCTGACCTGCACTCACCCTGCCTGGATGGGACTCTCCCTTCTGAACCGGCCACAGGACGACCGAGGAGCCCACTCTTCCGGGATCACCTCAGCTCTCTGCTGCAGCCTGGTCATCACAGCCTGTCGCAGCCCTCTGTGTTCTTAGCACCGCCATGTTAGTTATGGCTTGGGTCTGAGATGTCCTGCCAAAGGTTGTATGTTTGGAGGCTGGGTTTTTGCAAAGGGTCACTAGGGCTCTAACTCATCTGATGATTATCCCACAGATGAGATCATCATTTGGTGGAATTTTTCAGAGTGATAGAAGCAGGAGTTGGGGACTGATTGAAGAAGGAGGTCTTGGGGGTGACTGTAGGCCCTGTGCCTGGCCCCTTGTCCTTCTTGCCCAATCTACTTCATCTCTGCTTGTCCTCTGGATGCCATAGGTGAGCAGCTTCCCCCACCACACCCAACTGCCTCGAGGTCTCTCCACAGGTGTGCAGCAATGGAGCCAGCTGGCCATGGCTACAAAGTCTGAAACCATGAGTGATTATAAGTCCTCTTTCAAGTTTCTTGTGTCCAACATTTGCCACAGTGATGCAAAGCTAGTAGGTGCTTCTAGTGCTGTGTTGCTGGGAACTCGCTAGGCATGGAGCATTTAAGGGTCAATAAAATAGAGAACTATGGTTCACTGCTAGGGTTGCTTCAGGCTAGTGGAACTCAAGTGCAAAGGTCCTGAGGCCACAAGGCCTGTGGATCAGCTGCTCCCAGAAGACCTGCACAGCTGGGTGGTTAGCTGGAGCCAGGTGACACCTGGAGATGTGGTCAGGGTGGGTCTGGCAAGACTGCCTGGCCAGGCTTGGGTGGAGTAGCCATGGAGATTTCCATTGTTAAGCACTGTGCAAATGACTGGAAAACATTAGCCGGGCGATACCAAGAATTACTGCTGACAGACTCGGGTGGGAGGTGGCGGGCTTGAAGCTCAGGTATCTCAGAAAGCAACTCAGCAAGTCTTAAGCCTCAGCATGCACTCTCTCTGGTTAAAATAGAGATGCTGCTTTTCCTCCAATTTTAGTTTCCATGGCAACCTTCTGGCCTCTTCCTTTCCAGATCAGCAATAAATTCCTGAGAAGGACCCCTAGGTTAGGCGCCTCAGCAGAGAGAGAGCTCTGAGTGATCACTGAGAAGGGCCTGTGCCCTCCTTTATCTCTCCCCTTCCTGGTCAGTGTCTGCAGCGATCTGCAAAAGCCCCCTCCGTTAGGAGCCAGGAGACAGGGGCTTCAGTGGGCGTTCTGCTGCCCCTGAGTGCAGGTAGGTTGATGCTTGCCCGTTGACTTGAAAATTCAAGCTCTCCTTTCTCCTACACAAGTCGTCAACAGCAGTAAGTTGAACTATTTCTTTAAAAGGGAACAAGTGGTGGATAGCTCGGTGTAGGAATCCTTCACCTGTACAAAGCTTAATACACAGCTTGCTAATGCATAGTTTTTAATTTTCTACTCAATCTTGTAATCTTCTAGAATTTGAGGATTTGTGGGGACCTGCGTGTTTACTTAGCTTAATCCCTATGACTTTGCTGAAAACAGTAGACTATTTTGCCTGCTGTTCTAGCTCCTCACCATTCCCCCATGATGAAATGGAATTTAGGAGCATGCAGATGTGCTGCAGAAAGGAAATCAAGTGTGAGTTGTGGGTAGAGAGAGGCCACATGGTGTTGGGGGAGACTGGAATTCAGGGATGCTTGGGTGCAGTTTTGGGAGTTCAGGGTCAGAGCTAGGGGCAGAACGGAGAGCTGGCCAGGTGTTAGCAGGACTGGGAATGGGAGGTGTTAGTAGGGATAATCCGCAGGAAGGCAGGTGGCCGTGGCCCTGGAGGGATGTGCCGTGGCATTCTCTGGGCTGTTCCACTGAAGGTCTGGACAGAAGGTGCAGGAGAGAGATCATACAATGGCAGGTGGCCTTGTGGGCTGGGATGAGCTCTGTGGAACGGTGTGTTTACAGATGGGCAGAGGGAGAAGAGACATCAGGGGGACTGAGAACACCCCAAAAGCGAGAGGGACTGTGAGTCACAGGAAGAATGTGGTCTGTCTGCACCCAGCCTGGAGTTCAAAGATGCCCCCAGCGGACCCTGTCAGTGGGCTCTTCTGTCTTTAGTCCAGCAGTGAACCATTGTTTTCTATTTCAGTGACCCTTAAATACTGCATGCCAAGGAAGTTCCCAGCGACACAGCACTAGAAGAAACTACTAGCTTTGCATCGTCTGGCTGTTGGGAGGTCTGACAGGACACAGGAGGGAGCCGGGTCTCCTTTCCCTGGCTCTGTCCGCCCCAGCTGCAGCCCACGGCTCCTTGACATGGCTTCCTCTGGGCTCGGCCTGCCACACTCCCCTTTTGCTTCCCAAGCCCAAGGCAGTCTCTGCTGCCCACTCCTCAGCCCCTGGTGCCTTTTCCCTGGCCCATGCGCCTTCACCAGCTGTGCCTCTTTTCTGGTTTGAGAGCACGGCTTGAAGCCCGTGCCAAGATGTGGTGCTCACTTCAGACCAGGTTTGGGAGCTCAGCGAGGTGTACATTGTAACAGAGCGTGGCTGCAGCTCTCAGGTCTGCGTGACCTCAGGGGTGGCTGCTTTGTTTGGTTGTGCTGGTGACTTAGAAGGATGACTTGGGAGGACCTTGCATGAGTCAGTTTCTCTCCAGGGGTCGTAGCTGGGAGGCACTGAAGGAGCAGATGTGTCCCCGCTGGATGCCCTGCCAAGGTTGCCCTCCTAAGGAAAAGGCCGCAGTGTCTTCGCCATGCTTTTTTTTTTAAACAGGAAAGTTTTATCCTCCTATGCCATTAGTATAAAACAAACCAGGAAATGTTGATTTCTGAGGGCCCTGGCCACATTGTGGCTGTGACGTGGGAGATGCACGAGGACGGAAGGCCAGCACGGGTGACTGTGGCCTTTCCTGTCTACCTGGAAGCACAGCATGAAGCTGCCTTCTGGGAAGGAAGGAAGAAGTGTCCCCTGCCGGCCACCTCCAGGTATCCAGCCTTCAAGGATCACAGGAAGGAGGTGCCTGGACAACACTATGGCCTCTACTCTTCTGTGACTGCCCCTCTCTAAAATCTTACAAATTAATCTCACAAATCATACGAATCCAGTCTTCCGTGACATTATAAGAAAAACTAAGCTTCTCTTACTTGCTCTCTTCCACAAATATTCATTTTTTTTTCTTTCCCAAGGTGACTTCACAGTGAGTAGGCGAAATAATAGATTCATGTAAAGAGTAATCTTTTTCTACCAAAAGAAATTGCTTGCAATAGCTGAATTTTATTAATGATATAATTTGAACTGTGAAAGCAAAGGTTTTCTTCCAAAAGCGCTAAACAGCAAAAAATGAAGATTTCTTTCCCACTCCCAGTGGTTCCTGCCCACCATGGGTTATGCCCACTGCCACAGAACCTCAGAGTTTTGCAGAGTGGCTGAACACTTTTGTGTCAGGTGGTCAGATTCGTTGTGACAGCTTGCAAGGAGACAGGACAGGGTCGTTGCTGTCTGTCCAAGGCACTCGCTAAGGTCCCCTTGCATGTAGGGGAGCTTCTAATCAACTATTCAAACTTTTTTAACTGCTTTAAAAATCATTGCCCATTTCCCCCTTTAAATTTCAGGTTTTGATTTTCAGACATTAGGTGTTGAGTGAAGTAGCCGGAGACTATGAAGAGCGTGCACAGGCCACCCTACCTCTCTGGCTTGCTCTCAGCAGGGTGGCACATCCATGTCCCCTTGCCACCTAGGTAACTCATGGCACCTAGTGAATGCCCAGGTGGCAGCTGTGGACAGTGGTGGGAGCAGCTGAGGCCAGCAGGCAGAGGCCAGCAGGCGGAGGCCAG
>NDGM011057761.1:0-12500 GCA_002564305.1 Octomys mimax
TCAATAATTAACACATTGCATACATTCTTCCTAGTAGTTAATTGCTGTACAAGATGCGGACATCAGAAATGACTTCTAATCCTCTTTGTATACTCCAAACTTAGGATACCCAAAGGACAATAACAAATGTCTCTGATGAAGTATCCAGTGAAGAAGGTCCTGAAACAGGATATTCACTTCGACGCCACGTGGACAGACCTTCTGAAAGCATCCTTCGGAATAGAAAGTCACATCATTACAAGAAGCATTATCCTAATGAGGTATATATATTTGGCCTTGCGTATGTAACTATTTTGTACATTACTAAGTATGACTTCTCTCAACAGTTGAATACTATTGAACTATTTCCTACCATAATCGGTATTTATTTTTACATTGATTTATAGAGCAACAGAGTGAGATTTCTGAAGTACACACACAGTGGCAGTTGTGTTGCCATGATCACTATGTGTCATGCACTCAGGTTGCTGAGTACTCTTAAGTGAGACTGTCCTGGAGAGGCAGTCTGTAAGCTCCAGGGTTCATCCTTCCCACAGTGGAAAAGCTGTAGAAGTTCTTCTTGTTGTTTTCTGAATGACTTTCTTCGTGTTGCTGTCGTTCTTTATTAAGTTCTCCACGCTGTATAGCTTTCAGTTTTTTTCATTGATTCTATTTTTCTTTGTTGATTTTTCTTTTCCCATTTTATCACTTCTTGAGCTTGAAATTCCTTAAATAGAAAAAGGTTCATTCCAATTAATTTTCATTTTCTTTGGACAGTTTTCTTACCTGGCTTCAAAGCAGACTACCTTATGTTACTGTTTTGAGTAACAGTATCTCCTCTTTTTAAAGTGTACTGCTGGTTTTTTTCTTGATGCTTTTGTGTTAAACTTAACAAAAAATCGAATGTTACTCTGGGTGGAATGTGAGTAATGTCAGCGTGCTGAGACGAGACAGTCTCCTGTTCTTTGCATATTCTCTGTGCTTGTGTCCTGGGCCACTCTTTCTGCGTAAGGAGACTGGTTCTTTCTCAATAGTGGCTGCTCTGACAGACACTAACCCAGTGGCATGCTCTCTCCCATCCACCTGTGTCATTTCCACGTGCTGTCTGTCTCCAGAGTTCAGAAAAGCAACCAAGCTTGTGACCTTCACAGCCTTACTCCACCAGCAGTTACAAGTCCTTGGTGCCTGGACAAGCTGGATGGCCATTTGACCCCTTTCCTACGGAGTACATTATTGAGCTCTGGGTACCTTTCTCACCCAGGGACCTTTGTCCTTCTTGATTGGCAGCTGTTTTTGAAGCTGTCATGATTCATGCTGGGACACTGCTAGGGACTGAATCCAGGGCCTCTTCCCTGGGCAACATTCCCAGTGCACCCTGCTCTTCAAGTCCTTTGAGTTGCCTTAAGTCTAGTGTCAAACTTGGGGTCAGTCTAGCTCTGAGTGCTCGGGTTACAGCTTGCAGGATTCCTAAAAGATGGAACATTGTTCTGCTAATCCTGACTTTGCAGTAAATATGTTGGTTAAATTTTTTCTAGACTTCAACCTAAGTAAGGCTCATAATTAGTTAATATATATTGGTTGATTATGCTTGATTTAGACCTTAAGTATATTTTAAAAGCTGCACTCAGCTCCAAAAAGCTTGCTCAGCAAGCACGAGGGCCTGAGTTCAATCTCCAGTACCACAAAAAAAAAAAAAAAAAAAGAAAAGAAAAGAAAAGAAAGAAAGAAAGAAAAAAGGAAAGAAAAAGAAAAATTAAAATGGAAACAGATTTGTGGTGTTTTGTAAATTTGTATTACAAATTAATCTTTTTAAATTGCTGGTGATATTCTTTTCTGTGAGAGTGAGGCACCCCATCACCACCACCAGGAAAAAAAAAACCAACTCCTTTGGGCAAGAACAGTAAGCAACTCTAGTGCCTAGAATGTGCTGTTATCTCTTTTAAAGAAAGTTTCACAAAAATCTATGCTTCTTGAAGGAACGATTATTTCCTTGTTCCTGAAGATTATGGGAACCTTTTGGCATGATAGAAAGCAAGGAAGCTATTAGAGATGACAAGGGTTTTCTCAGATTTTCTTAGGGGCCACAGATAAGAAGAACTTATGCAAATAGGAGCATTCCAATGAGTAAATAAAAAAGGAACTTTAAAAATATGTGGGATGTACCTCATCCAAGGTGGGTTTGGAGAGCTTCCCTGTAAATGAAGGGTCTGGAGCCCAGCCTTTGGGCATAAGCCCCACAAAGCCCATTCCAGTGGCCTTGCAGGCATCAGCGTTTTCAGGAAGAGCCAGCCTGGGTTGGGGTAGTGGATAAACACCAGGCTGCCAAGTGTTGGACACCAAGAGTGCTCACACTGAGTGAGGGTCTTGTCATTTCCTGGGTGGGCTTTCACCTGTTCGTGACATTTTCTAATGACTGCGATACCTGATCGGCTTCTTCAGTCCTGTTAGGCAGGTGCTGGTGGAGTTACTTGGTGGTGTGAGATGCAGAGAATGTCCTGGGGAAAAGACAGCTTCTTTTAGATGTGTGTCCTGCTGGCTACTCCATTCTGCTTTGCTTATCTCTACTAGTCTCTTTCAAATTGCACTCCATGTTGTAGATGAGATTTTCATCTAATGAAGGTAGTATTTGACGGTAGGCATAATGAAGAAAAGGTGGACTTAGAGTCAGATCATTTAAGTGACTTGGGGAAAATAGCTTAATTTCTCCATCTTTGCAGTAGAGAGATAAGCCTGGCCTTCACAGATGTTTGGGGTTAGCAACATAAACTGCCAGAACAAGACATTTCTGTTTTAAAAGTTTTATTTCCTTCAAACAAATAATCTCTAAATTTGAATATATATATATATATATATATATATATATATATATATATATATATATCTGTCTGTCTGTCTTTCTCTTTTCTTTGTGGCCCATTCAGCCTGACCTGGGGGCAGGGCTGGTGCAGGATGTGGTGCCAGGATCGAACTGCAGTCCCTGCGCTTGCCTAAGCTTGCCTAAGCATGCACTTTGATGCATATATTTTTAGTAAGGAGAGTTGGGAATGCAACTAATCCTCAACCCCTAATTAAAGTCTCTTAACTAATTTAAAAATGCATCATAAATGTGTAGCCCCAGAATGCTTTAAATGAACATACATTGCCCAGGCTAAGTTTCATAGCTAAATAAATGAAAGAGCAATTCAGTGTTTTAACTTTCACATTTTTTTCCTAGCAAAACATTTCTAAGAACAAAATAGTCAAAGACAATTCATAGGTAAAGGATGGAGAGGGGATTTTGCATAGGTGATGAGTTTTGCAGTATTAATCTAATTAGGCAAAGATCACTTGTAGTGTTTTCAGAAAATTATTGATTCTCTCACTGCCCATTTCTTTTGTGTGCGGTTCTGTTGCATGTAATGATTGCTTGTAGACATAGCTCAGGACAGATGCATTAGAGATGGATAAAATGCTGCCCGTTCAATTGAACACACACATGGTGCTGACAGTTAATTGCAAGCTGATCGTCCAGAGATGCAAGATTCATGTGCAATGAGTCCTTCCTCTCTGGGAGCATTTTCTGCAGAGGCTGCCAGTAAAATGGAGCCCTGGGCTTTCCAGGAAGGCAGGCCTTCAACTTCCCCTGTGTGGCTTTGGTCCTGGTGGAGTTCTTCCAGACTGTGCAGAGTGAACTTCAATTAAAGAATTCTGCAGGGCACATAGAGCAGATGAACAGCAAGCGCACTGAGACTTTTCTTGACAAGACTCGGAAGTGGGGAAGCCTGAGCCCAAAGCTGGTATTTGTAAGTGCTACAAGGAAGCAAGTATTGAACACCCCACGGGAGTGGGGAGTGATGTCGGCTTCTGATCCTGCTTCCCATTGTCTTGGGCTCGCCAAAAGGGAGCACTTGTGATTTCAAATAATATGCAGAATCCAGTGCTTCCCAACCTGAGCAATTGCAGTCTGCACCCCGTGCTTGAAGCAGCTCTCAAGGGGAGTTACCAGCTCCTCCTAGCTAAGTAGTGTCATTGTTTTGCTACAGTGAAAACTCATTTCTTTCATTTTGGCTGGGGTTGTTCTTACAAATTTTAAAAATGCCCATTGAGTGTTTCTCATTTTTGCAAGCACAGAGGACTTTCAGTTGGCTTTTGGTTCATTTGATCTGACTTTCATGTGATTTACTGTGCAGAGCAGAGAGTTCAAGTAGCCAGGTGATCAGAGTCCAAGTAGCCAGGTGATCACTGGGTGGCTCTTCCCTGACCTGTTTCCCCTGCACCTCTTCCAAGCCACAGTCCCTGCCACTGCATTTACGTGGCACCTTCACTTCTCTGAGCTGGACATTCCCAGGGCCTACGTGGCATCACTGGAATTAGGAGCATGATCTAAGCAGTTATGATAGTCAACGGTCTTGGGATGGCTCAGCTTATGAACAACAGTATCTCCTAGTTCTCTGCTCAGTGTCTGAATTCTCTCCTATTCCTGTTTACCCAACTCCCTGAAAACCAGAGAAAGCTCCTGTAGAATGCCTGGAAAAGACTGATGTACTGACCTATGAGGAATCGGGGTGACTTCACTTTACATCCTGATTTGTCTGGGAGGGAAGCCGAGACAGATTGATGGATAATAAAATGAAGAAAGAGCTGGCCTCCAAGGCCTGATGTTGCATTGAGTGGATATTGCACAAGATCTTCAATGCCCTCGGTATGAAACTCCTCAGGTCTGAAGGAAAGATGCCACGTGCAGTGGGGAATGCCATGAGCTGCATAGATCAAAGGAAGTTCTATTTTGAATTTAATAAAAGCATAGTAAACACCTGAGAATAAAACTGGATGTAAAAAATGTGGAAGTTAATGGATATATAAAACTTACCTAGAATGTTAGATTTTCTAACTTAACATCAAAACTAATTAATATTCATTAAGGCCCTTTTTATTTCATCTCATTTTTATTTTTATTTCCTTTTTATTTTAAAGTAAAGAAAAATAAATAATAAAAACTAGGGCATTAAAATTTCAAAACAAGGTTGTAGGAGAGTAACAATGATTAGTAAATTGTGTATTGTTATCTTCAAAGTAATTGTATTACAAGATGTAGGGATCAGGGGTCGGGGAGATGGCTCAGTGGATTAAGTGCTTCTCTGGCAAGCACAAGGGCCTGAATTCAATCCCTGGTTCTGTAAAAACAAAACAAAACGAGATGTAGGGATCAAAAATTGATCAAACAACATAGGCATGTACCTTTTTCTTTCAGTGAGCTAGTAGCAGTAGTAGAACTACCTTAACCATGGTATGTGTCTATGCTGTAAGGCCCTTTAGCTCAGCAAATTAGGTAACAGTCTATTGTCTTGGCAGTTGAGTTACATTTTGGTTTGTACAACACCAATGACTTCAAAAGATGTCTTTATTTAAGTCATCTCAAGTTAGATCAAAGCAAGTGGTGGATAATCTTTGAAATACGAACAATTCAGAGTGCTAAATTTCATGCAATGATTCTGTGGACTTTGAAAATATGCTTTGCATGGGGAGGTGGGAGGGATAGTTGGGAGATGATCAGATTGGTAACACTGCAAACGTTTGATGGTGTGCACAGCCACGGCCTTGCAGAGTCCTGCCTGTCGCCCACAGAATACTTGAAACTTCCCTGGTGGGAGCAAAGTCCACCTCCTCAGGTGACTTCACTGGTAAGAGGCCAAGCCTGCCAGAGTCCTGATCAAACAGCAACAGCATCCCAGTGTGAGAAGGAGGAGAGACCGTAGAGGTTCCAGCAGTCTCAGGAGTCTCTCAGACATAGAGGTTCCTGGGTCCTAGGAAGGCTGCTGGCTCTCTGTCTCAACACCACTTCTTGGAGAGGTTTATGGGCCACCTGACTCATTCATCCTTAGCTCCGGGGGAGTCTCTGCAGTCCGTGGTCTCATTCTTTGCTTCCTGTCCTTTCTTGCTATTTTGTAGGCACTTGTTTGTCTGTTGCCTCTCCATACTGCATCCCTCACCCTAGGAAGGAAACACCTTGAGAGCAGGGACTCTGGCCCCGCAGAGCCCCCTATGGCCCAAGCATCGGAGACCCTGTAGAAGGAAATCAGGCAATGCTTGAATGTTGAACCAATCCCTGTGAGCAGCTAGGCACAGATGGGCACCAGGAGAGCCATGAATGCAGCACCCGTACCTCAGCCTCAGCCTCAGCCCAGCAGTGTTTGCTGTGCTTCCTTCATTCTCAGAGTCAGTTAGATCTGCTTTACCCTCCGGCAATGGGCACAGAACACAGAGCACTTTCCATTGACCATCTTCTGCACATATGCTTCTGTTAGTAGAATTTCTCTTCAGAACAGCAGCACTGAGCATCACGGTCATGTGCTCAAGTCCTCACTCAGGCTCTGTAAGTGCCCTGCTGTTCGGGCAGGTGTTCAGCATGGCAAGCAACAGAAGACCCGGGCTGCCTTCTGTGCTGCTGGACATGAGGTGCACAGGGGCGGCTGCTGCACTGTCCTCTGTTTATGTTCTAATGAGGAATTTCTTCCTTTCTTTCTAAATTTTTAAAAAGAGAATTAAAAAAATAGNAAAAAAAAAAAAAAAAAAAAGACCAAAATGATACTGAGTTTTACTAAGCAAAATGATAGTAATTCAACAAAGGTCATTATATTGCATATGGCTGTCTTTAAATTAGTTGTTCAGATTCCCAGATATAAGCATTCAAAATTGCAAAATATTATAAAAAAATAAAAAGGAGAGAAAAAAAATTAAGCATTAACTTTTCCTTTTAACAGATAGGAATTCATTGTGAAAGCATTTACCGGAGACACACAGGCTGTGCTGCAGATACGCTCTCGGGATATGGGAAAAGCCGGGAACACATCGCCGGGAGGCAGGGCTGCCTTCATCCTCCCCGGGGTAGCTTCCACGAAGGGTAGTGGTCCATTAAATGTCCTAAACTCAGAGGACAAGCAGCAAAGACTGCCGGTACAAAGGCGTCTCCATCAAAATTAGTAGGTGATGGGCATATATTTCAGGGTGGCCCTGTGTCCCGAAGACGAATGAAGTTAGAGACTTTTACTAGTTTATTACCATCGGGAAAGCAAAATAGAAGAGGTGCAGCAGGAGGGCTTTGAACAGCTTGATAATTTCTTAGAAAATTAAACACACCCTAAGACTTGGAAATAGCACTATTTGGCTTTACTAAGATGAGTCAAAACTTACCTACATTGAGCTGGCCAGATAGCTCAGCAGACTAAAGCACCTGCTTAGGCAGAGCGCAGTGGCCAGGGTTGGAGCCCTGCTGTGCTGTGCAGCCCCACCCTCAGAGAGCACTGAGAGGGCGATTGAGACTGGCTTGGTGGCATGTGCTTGTAATCCCAGTGCTTGGGACGCTGAAAACAGGAGAATCACTACCAGTCCGAGCTACATAGTGAGACCCTATAGACCCTGTACCAAAACAAACAAATAAACAAACAAACAACAAAAAACCCAGCAACAACTTACCTACATAAAAAAACCTGGATATGAGCAGTTATTCTCAGTTGTCAATACCTGCAAGCAACTAAGGCCTCCTCTCAGGTGAACGGATGAACTACGGAAATGAAATGTCGTTCAGTAATGCGGAGATATAAGCTATGAACTCACCACGAAAGATCTTCAAACACATATTCTTAATTAAAAGAAGAGCTTAAAAATTCTAGATACTATATGGTTCCATTTAGAGGGTGTTCTGGAATTTCAGAATAATAGAGACAGTGAAATAAACAGAAGTTGCCCGTGCTCAGGGGAAAAGAAAGGAGGCTGTCTAGGTGGAAGGGAGGACATATTAAGGGAAACAAATAATTCTGCATAAAACTGTAAGCTATAGTACATGCTGTCATAGAATTGTAGAAGCACACAGAACCCAACAGCACAGAGGACCTCTACTCTCAGCTATGCGTAGCATAGATCCGCACTGGGGCTGGCCAGTCACTCCCCTGCTTCCCCCACATGCAAGTTGTAAATTTTAGAGAAAAACAGGGTGGTGGTCAGCAAGGGGCCATTCTGTATTTTCCCTTCAGTTCTTTTTTTCTATGCAACTGAAAATCTCTATCAACAGAATGCGAGACTAAATAAACTTCTATGAGAGATGCAAAAGAAATTATGGAATTTCTATGAAAAATGAAGTACTGATTCACTCAGGAGACATTTGCTAAGTGCTAATGTGGTGCTCTTCTTGCCAGAACTCAGACCCAGAAATAAAATGCACCCTCTTTTATTAAAAAGGCTCAAATCTCATAGAAGGAAGCAGCATGGAGCTTGGACAGCAAATGTGTACACGGCGGGCACAAAGGCAAGCGGCTAAGGAAGGCTTCACATGGCTGTCGAATCTGGGGCCATCGGGAGGGGGAATTCCAGCTGGGTACGTGATATTTCTATAAGGCAGACTTAGGCACTTATTGTTGATCCCATACTTGATATGGGATAGAAGTAGGAGATTCCAGGATCGGCATTGTGCAGTAGAGTGGAGCGGGCTCAAAGTTCTGGATAGCCTTGCTAGAGGGCAGGAACGAAAGTGGTGAAAGTCAGACTGAATCTGTGGAGCTCTCTGTGAGGAACACCTTGAAAAGATTCTGTCTGATCTGGATAGAGACTGTGTTGAGTTGTCTACATGTTTTCACGGAACTCTAGGTCTACCACGGCCACAAACTCTCCCAGGGGAGCTGCTGGTTCCCTGTCCTGTTGTAATGGCCAGGGAAAAAGTGCAGTCCAGCAAGTTTTGTTGGAGTTTGAGAGGACACAGTGATCTGAAGCCAGGCCATCTGATGGGTCACACACGTCCAGCTGGGAGGAAAAGAAGCTACCGGGTCAGGAGCCCACATCCTGGGCAAATCAGGAAGCACAGCCACCAGTCAGAAGAGAATGGCAAAGTGACAGTAGAAAGAGGGAAGGATCCAACAGTGAGGGTCTTGCCCACTGTTCACACATTTATTATAATGACGATTTCATGTTTGTTTTTGTACAAATAAGGGCTCAAGAGCTTTGCTGAGGCTTGACTGGGGGAATCTCAGTGCAGACCAAGATGCCAGGGAAGGGTCAGCTTAGAGAGAAGAGATGCCTCGGGGAGGGCTTGGGTTTAATTAAAGCAAGGAGACAGGAAAAGCTGCTTTTATTCTAGGTTGAAAGTTGAGAAAGGCTGGGAAATGTGCTGGACTGTGAGAAGAACAGGAACCTTAAGATCTAGTGTTTTTGTCCAGTAACTGAGAGACAGAGGCAACAGGTACAGCAGCAGCTGGTCATTAGATCCTCAGCATTTCTACAAAAGTGTCTCTTGGGCAGTGTGATCCTAATTCTTTATAGAAGATTGGAAATTTCCATTCTAAATATTTGCTGGTGTGTGAGATGTGTTCAAGGCTTCTTCCTTGGTCCCTGTTCTTTCCAGCTGCGAAAGATCTCCCTTTACTGTGGATGCGGGGCCTGCCTGGTATTTTCTCAGCACGTTAATTCAGCCATCTGTGGAAGTGAGGAATCCCATAGATTTGCTCAGGGAAACTGTCACAAATTTCTGCCCACAAATGGGCAGTCGTTCTGCTGCAGCCAGACTTCAGGGGCACACTCTGATGCGGGGAACCCCTGAGGCTTCCATATGAACGCGGCATTGTCGACTTGTGCTGCCTTGGAGGTGGGAGAGAAGCAGGAAGTGGGAGGAAAACAGCCAGAGATCAGCGTGGAGCAGAGACGAAGGCAGAGGCACTCCGAGGATCGGGCCACAGGTAAGAGCTGAGGTTAACTTCAGAAGGGCTGTAGGGAAGGGACCTTCTTGGATCTTCACATAGATATATTGTTTTGGAAGGAAGGATATTTTAGGCTTCAATGAAAGAAACAGAAGCTTAGCTCTGAGGTGTCTAATGAGCAGTTATTATTTTCACACGGTCGTGACAATACGCATGTATTCATAGGCCTGGTCCTGGACTGAAAAAGAATCATTACATAAACAGAGAAATGTGATTTTTTTGCACTTAATCATTGTGGGGGTGTCTGCAGTTTTCATTGGAAAGTATTGTGATTTCAAAAGAAGCTTTTCCTCTGTGCTAAAGAGTCCCTTAGTAGGATGACCTGGATTTCAAAGAAACTTTCTAGAAGGCATATGATAAGGCATTACGGAATATATTTTTAAAGTAAATTGGGTTAAGAATGGCACCTGAGACATAATATCTCCCTTCACAAAAAATGTGAACAAACTCGTAGCCTGATCGTGGTGAGGCTGCCTCAAACACACCCCCTGGGAGCTCGTGTCCCTGGCTGGGACCCCGGTGTCAGTCCTCTCTGTCAGCACTTCCCGTAGACTCCGAGGCACCAGGAAGGCTCGGTTCCTACGCACACTGTGGGCCCGTCAGCCTCGCTGGTGCCCACTGAGGTCTAGGGGTGCTCATTTAAATCACTGGGGTCTTTCATTTCCTCTCTTACAGATTATTCCAAAGGGTTGTTGGGCTGGCCGAATAGCTCAGTGGATTAAAGTGCCTGCAAGCAGATGCAAGGGCTGGGGATTCAGTCTCCAAATCTGCCATGCTTGCTCCACCCCTGGGGCGTGCTGAGGTGGTGATTGAGACTGGGTGTAGTGGGGCGCACCTGTAATTCCAGCTCTTGGGAGGCTGTAAAAAGGTGGATCACTACAAGTTCAGTCTAGTAGTGAGACCCTGAACACCCTGTAGACCCTTCCCTAAATTGCCATCTCAGCACACCCTGGGGTCGGAGCTGGCACAGCAGGCCCAGGGATTGAGCCCCTGGCCCCCGGGCCCTCTTGCAGGTACTTTCATCCTCTGAGCTATTTGGCTGGCCCTTAGGGGAGAAGGAGTCATTTATACAAGGTGAGACTTCCTCAATGAAAATAACCAGTAGTAAACTAGGAGTCCTCACTTCGGGTAAGGCTCTATTCTCTACCATGTCATTATTAAGATTCCATGTCAAAGCCAGGTCTGCTAAGTGTTTTTAGGAGTTCTAGCCCACTGCAAGCAATCCACGAATGTTACTTCTTTCTCTCTTAAAAAAAAATTAAACTAAGTTTATCTTAACCGATCCATAAAAACATAAAATATTGTGCATATCAGTGCTGCAGTGTGATGCTTCCATGCGGGTTCTACGTTGCGGAATGTGTAAATCAGGTCCGACACTCGTGTCTCCGCAGACACTGACCACGTGTTTACAGTGAAACCGCCCAACTCCTTCCTGCTCCTGGAGCGATGCAGTCCGTGACCGTTGTCCGTAGTGACCGTGTTGTGCAGCAGCCCTACAGGACTGCCTGCCTCTCCCGAGACCTCAGTAGCCGGCGAGCACGGCTCCTCCCTACACCTCCACGCCCTCGGAATCCCAGTAAACGCGGCTCCACGCCGAGCTCTGTGGTCCCGCGTGTTAGCGAGAGCAGGCGCCGCAGCCGCCGCGGCCGCTGCTGTGTTTTTGTGCCTGACTTATCGTGACCTAGTGATTTCTCCTTCTATCCTTGTTGTCATAGTTAAGAAATAAACACACTTCCACTTTTCTTCTCGTTGCCTTGGGCGCTGAGAGAAACTCCTGCATCACTGCAAAGCCCTGTGCTCTTCCTCAGGCAGCGCTGGGGCGCAGGTTCTAGCTGTCTTTAAGTGTGGGGTCTGGATTGGAGCGAGATGAGGCCGAGCTCTGCTGTTAGGGCCGGGCCCTGGCGGGCGGCGGGCGGCGTGCAGCGTGGAGCGCCCCGCGGGCTCCCGCTCGCTGCGCACCTGTCTGCGTTCTGGAAGGGCGGCTGCGACGTCAGTACCGGGCCCGCAGCACCTTCTCCTACCGAAGGGAAGGCGGTGCTCTGCGGACGCGGCTCACGGGTGGGGCCAGCTGCGCCTCCAACAGAAAGGACCCCTCCTTGTGGATTCCAGAGTCCTACAGCGCGCCCGCGTTCGTTCCTTGGCCTGTGGCTGATCTCAAGAGGAGGCCTTGTTGCTGGTTTTTCATGCAACTGTGTTACATAGATCAGAAATTGATTCGGATCCTGTATTACTCTTTTTCTTGGACAAACACCTCCGTTTTTCTTCGCTGCCAGACTTTATTAAACGTACCCTGAGCTCTTCTGGCTCCTTGGCCTCCTTTTGCTCCTTTCCTTCCTGGATTTCACAGCCATTTCAGGGTTTAGCGTCACTTTCCCCATTTGCTCTCTGCTTCTTCTGCAGGCCAAAGCCTAACCCGAAGGAGGCAGAGGGGAGGCCCCGGCTGCTGCTGCACTTCAGGTGCTTAGCCAGCTCCAGGGTAGCCAAACGTTTTCCTCTCTTTTGAAAGTGTCTCTGTGTTATTTCTATTACACGCTCTTTCTTTGATTTCCTTCTTGTGACTTTTGAAGTAGTTAGCTTGGAGAGCGGCGAGTGAAAAGCGGCGGCCCTGCCGCTGCCCCCCTGCTCCCGCGCCGTTGCCCTGCTGGTGCAAGCGATGCCTTGAGCGCGTCTGCGTGCAGCGCGGGCTTTCTGGAGTTCCAGTCCACGCTGTACTTTTCTTATACCTCGCACAGGGACATCTTTTTTTTTTTTTTTTAACATTTTTATTTATTTATTTATTGTGTGTGTGTGTGTGTGTGT
>NDGM011057771.1:0-37040 GCA_002564305.1 Octomys mimax
AAAAAAAAAAAAAAAGAAAGAAAAGAAAAAAAAAAGAAGAAAAGCATATCCAGGGCAGATTGTAAGGTCCAGATAAGCTTGCCTCATTTATGTCAAATGCTTCTATATTCCATTGTCACTTCATATTGCTTTTATTCAGACCATGAACTAAGCATTTGACACTACACTAAAGACAATTTTAAAACACTCACCTAGGTTGTTGTTACAAATTTTCCCCTAACACATAAAAGTAATTGACTCACATCCTACTTATTTTATGTTTACTATTCGACTCAGTTTCCTTTGTGTAAGGTCAATGGGTGACTGGGTGACCTCTGCACAACTGCCTGTACGCGAGCCTCAATACCAAGCAGAGCGTAAAGTGGCCCAGGGATCCTAATACTGCACATTGCTGTCTTCAGTGCAGTTGCTTAGTTCACAGGTATTGGCATATATAGTTAGTCAGGGTGAAAATCCTTCCAATTAGTTGCTAGTTTCAAAAACCTGCTGAAGAGTCTCAGGATTATTTTTTTAACCATCTTGTGCATATAAATGTATGGTTTTGGGTCTGTCATGTTTCCTAGCTTTTCTCCTTGCCCTCTCTTCATTGTTTAATCCTCAAGTTCTCGCTTTCCTTTTAATTGTGTTATACCTTTCTATATGTATTTCTTCTTTTGAGTTCTTACAGTCAGAAGACTATACGATAGTTACACATGTGGCTCTGGTTTATTTCACTTATGAGTATACATTCAAGTGGCATCCACTTAAATAAAAAGGGTTCGAATAATAAATGAAAACAATAGACAAGAAAAAAAGACATAGGACTGTCCTGCTACAATGCTACACATGTCCAGACTTCCAAACTTCCGTGCAAAAATATGTAATTATTCATTTCTATTTTTTAATTTTTTTAATTTTTTTCTTCACATTCTTCAGGGATTCCAACCCCAGCGTATCAATACTTGATGGCAAGCACCTGTGTTCTGTGATGTGTCCAAGTTAGCTTTGGTTAATGTTTTTATTATAGACCAATTTCTGTGTTAATTAAGATTTATGTCGTACTTGGAATATGATTTTTAGACATAAGACAGTCTTAGTTATTTTGGCATAATAGTTTTGAGCCTTTTTTATTAAATGTGATTATCAATAATGCTTAGCTTAAATTGACCTCCTACTTTTTCCCCATGTATTTTTTGTTTCTATTTACCTCTTTTCCTGTCTTTCTTTAAATGAACTGAGTATGTTCTATAGCTTCATTTTATATATTTCTTGATTATATCTTTTTTTGTATGTACTGGCTTTAGGTATTAAAGCAGTCATCTTGTTACTATCTACATTTAAGTAATATTCATCACATGTATATTACTCATGAATATATATATATATATATATATATATAATTTTAAGCATATTCTAAATACCATAGTACATTTGTGTTTATTTTTATACATAGACAGTTATCTTTTTAATATGTTTTAAAAAACATACTTATTATCAAGGAAAAAAAATGGGCCCAGGGATGATTTGGGAGCTTTCAGCCTTGAAGTGAGACTCCATGACCAAAAAACAGCACCTCAGAAAGAGCCCTGCACAAGACAAGAGCATCTTTGTGATTGGTGGAGAATGGCTCACTCATAGGAAAGTGTTTCTTTGTTGTGCATTTTGTTATGGTGTGATAAAGAGTGGAGAGAATGGTGTACAATAACAATACTAATTTCTTTGCTATAGAGGCATTTGTGAATTCCCTCCAGAAGTATTTGATATCTTCTGGCAATTACTCTCTTGTTTTAGAAGCTAAATTCATCAGTTTGAAAAATGTGACTAACTCTATGGCTTACTCTGACACTAGGAATAAAAACTAAGCAATTATCTCTTATGAGTAGTCCTATTAATGCCACCTTAGAGAACAATACTTGCCTTTGAGTTGACTCTCAACATCTAGGAGTGAATGATTTAAGCAGACAATATGTCTAGATCATCCCGTGATTATTACTTATTGTTATTCCTCACATGCTTTGAATGAGGGTTTCTCTACAAACCTTTACCACGTTCTGTGCATGAAGTTGCCTCATTCCTTGGCCTGGTTTATTCTTGTTGCAGCTTCAGTGGTACAAGGTCTTTGGGATATGAAGACAGAGGGAGGTTGATCAGCTTCCCAAACTTATCTACCTTCAGGCTGCTGATCAAAGTTCATTGTTTTTAAATCACTGAAAGACTTACTTACATATTTAAAACCTGCTATTTATAAAACACTAGCAGCAGTCTTATTATAGTCAATAGCAACTATTCCAATGAGAACAGAAATGAAATAGCAAAACTCAGCCTGAATTAGTACTTTTGTTACATAATATATGACTACATTAAGGTGTGCTGAAAATGCTCATTCAGGTCACCTGTTTGCCTATACTGCTGTATTTAAATTGAGAAATGTACTAACTTTCTATTTTTCAAGCACATAGTGCTGTATTAGTATTCTTTTATTTAGTGGGATAGGATTCTAGGAACAAAGCCCTCCAATACTCAGATAGATGCATGTCATAAGATTTTTACTTCTCAAGTGAATGATTTAGTATCTTTCAAACAAACAAAGGGAATCATACATGGTTGAGAGTTGCATGTTAAAATGTATTTCTTTTGAATATTGTACATATTATATACACATATTTATTTACATTAAAATATAAAAATATTCCTTTTTAGAAGGATTTTTTGGTTTGTTTTTTCAAGATGCCTTAAGGGCAGGTCTGGTAAGGCCTGAGGATCTGGGCATCAAACCACAGTATCCTGAGCCTGACTGCCTTTGCTTAAGCAGGCACTCAAACAACTAAGCTAATGGGCAGGCCTCCTATAATGTTTATTTTTAATTACACATATTTAGCATGTGTGAGTTTTATATATTGTTTTATAGGACTAGAGAGGTAAAATATGCCTGTTCTTTAAGTTGTTTCTCAAAAGGCATGGAGCCTACGATTGGCAATGTCCATGCTGAGAAAAGAAATCGAAACAGAGTATCTCTGCTCTTTTATAGCAGGTAGGAAAAAACTTCTGCAATCCTTTGCAAAATCTGAGTGACTCAAACTACTTGTAACAGCATCACCAGGATAAATCAATGGTTTTCATCACTGAGTAGAAGACAGCTTTCTGCAATTAATATCCGGGAAAACTTTGCGATGAAACCACACAGGAACTAACTACATAAGGAAATATACTTGATGTCTTCTTTTTACTTTTTTATCAAATTTTTACAACAGTATATAAAGATAGTAGAAGCTCAGATAATACATGTTAAATTAATAAATCCAAGAACAAGTTAATAATGTGGGGCTACTATTGTTCTAAAATTTTAATTCAGTATAATTAATAAAAAAATCAAGGCAAGATCTGGTCAAGGGAAGAGTGGCATCATTAATGTAGAAGAATTTTCAAGAAGCTTGCTAGAGGACTTCTCACTTGCCCGTTCTAATACTCTATAAGTGGTTTGTGACACAAAACACCACTTATCATGAATGTATTTTCCTAAAGGCTGTTCCAGATCACATGATGTCAAAATCCATATACTTTTTCTTGTCTTTTAACACAAGTGAGTAGTAAGTTTAAATCAACTCATTGTTTATGCCTGGGTGTATAATACTCATTTAATAAGGGAGAAATCCCAATGCAAAATACCTCATTGTAGTTTTAATTTCACTTATTTGGTACACTAGATCTTTTCAAATATCTTTTCTATGTATGTGTTTACATACATAAACTTTCTAATATTATCTGGTGTATATACTTACAAATTTTTGTGCACATATTAAAGACTTAAAAAATGAATTCATACTGCTCGAAAATAATGCCATGAATTTTATACTACTTTCAACTTTAAAAGCACTTCGATGAACTTCATATATAATTTATATTCACAATGATTATTACTTCAAAATGACTTTGTGAGTCAGCTAAGGAAAGCGTTTCATTTCTTATTTTTTTATTTTAAATTGAGTTCCAGAGTCTTTAATATTTTACCACAAGTCATCTACTCAGGAATGAAACCACTGCCTTTCTGATGCAGTCCTTGGCTCTGTTATTTACTATAAAGCAGAGGTTTTCAAATATGTTTGTGTGTCATAATTAAACAGTGAGATTAGGGCTGGGGAGGTAGCTCAACCGCTTAAGTACTGTCCTGATAAAGCTGTGTGGGCTCCAGAACAGGGCGTGGTGGTGCACACCTGTAACCCCCTTCTTGGGAGGGTGAGACAGGAGGATCACTACTAGTCTGAACTGCATAGTGAGACCCTGTGTCAAAGGAATAAAAATAAAAATACAAAAAATAAAGCCAAACAGGAAGATTGTTAAAATCTTAGATATTACCATGCTAACCCCAGCAGTTGGCTTCTAAATTAGATACTGGGTTGGGAAACATAAAGATTAATTTTCTATAAGAATTGAACTACCTTTGTGAAGGGTTGCATTTTTACCACATGATTAGTAGCATGCATGCTGACTTACTGATGCGTTTTATATCTCCTGAAGCTGAGTCATATTCTTTGTCTTTCTCCGTAATTATTAACAAATCCTAGTGGCTATCAACAGAGACTTTATAATTTATAAAATAATATATACTATTTAAGACCATATTCATAAAATATGTGGCCATGGGAATTATTTTGTAGTTACTATGTTTTCTAATGTTTTTGTTGATTTCAAACTTTGACGTTGAAAATAGTCAAGTGTTGTCTAAAATAAGCACCACTAATACATGTCTTCCCATAAAGACTTGCTTCTTCATTTAAATAAATTTGACCTAGTAGATAACTTTTTTATCAGATAAAAAGGTATGTTCACTTTAAGCTCCGTGACATTCAAATCAAAGTAAAAACTGCACTGACTCTTGAAATATGTAATGTGTCACCACTTATCACTGAATGTGCTATTTTACACTTCAATTTTAAGAGTCCTAATTTTTAAAAAATATGTACTCTTACATGAATGGTTTCACCACATGGATATTAAGACTGCTTACTTGCTGTTATTTGGCTTCACAGGAAAAAGCCTTTGATTTTGACAGATCTGTCATGCTTCTCTGACCATCAGCTCAGAATCTCACATTCCCTGAAGATCCACTGAAGCTCTTAACTGATGCGTATTTCGAAGGAAACTCTGTCTTTCGCTATTTCCTTGATCGATGTGATAATGATTCTTCTCAGCCCACCACAGTCAAAGAGAAGAAGCTAAACACTGATTATCTGATATTTTAAATGAGTGATACTGTTTATTCTGAGCCCTGCTCTCCCCCTTATTGGATGCCTCCATCTTTTCCAACTCATTAGCAGGACATGAGGGAGGTCTGAGGTGGACATAGGACACTGTGTCCCAGTGGCTCTGTGGAAGGACAGTGGTGCTTTCCGGATTGCTGATATAATGAAATAAAACTATTAACCTTAATCGGCCCTCATGGCCAATTTGCATGTTATGTGATGATACTTAGGTAAAGCACGGGTCAACCATAATCTCTGTTTCCCAGAGCTGTAAAAATGCAAGGTCATACCAAGAGAAATAACAGAATTGCATAAAAATCACACAAATAATCCTTCTGAGTTATAGGAAAGAAAGAAATATTTCTTTTCGAATCATTATGTCAACTAGAAAATGTGCAAATCCATATAGCAAAATCATAACTTGAGAATAATTCCAGTAATTCTTTA
The DNA here is from genome assembly GCA_002564305.1 of Octomys mimax. Classification (NCBI taxonomy): domain Eukaryota; kingdom Metazoa; phylum Chordata; class Mammalia; order Rodentia; family Octodontidae; genus Octomys; species Octomys mimax. Next base: position 5,667 of record NDGM011057771.1, read on the forward strand.
CAGAGAGGTCTTAAAATGCTCTTCCAAGGATAGGTAACTTTCTCACCAGAATAGTGGCAGCTATTTTCAAAAACATTAACATATAATTAAGAATCATTTAGGAGGATGTATTCAAATTATATATGATGTCTTTGTGAATGCATTTATTTTTATTTGTATTATATATGACTAGTTGGTAAATAGATATTTTTCCTCATATATTCTTAGAAAAGTGATTTTTTCCAACTTATTTTATGCAGTTCAGCTTACAGAAAAAGTATATGTGGCATTTTCCTTGAAAGATTTTATAAACCTTAGGTGGATTCTAAGGATGTCATTCTTAAATGACAGACATACTAAGTAGAAGGAAAATTACCTAGTTGAAAGGCAAGAACTTTTGTACATTTCATTTTTTCACAATAATTATTCCAAAAAAAAATATTGGCTCTAAAATGTGGTTAAATGATCAGTCACTTAAAATGTTTTTCCAAAGATCTGGGACTGCTCACTTTCAGAAGTCAGAAATTTATATATGTCTTTTTTTTTCTATTTGTTTTTAGTCTTCTAAGTAAAATAAAATTGAATTTAAAAAAAGAAATATATAAATGCTAGATATTACCACTAGTGTGAGTGCCAGCTTGGTGCTTGCTATTGCAGTTATACATCTGTATTCTTACTGTAAAAGGACAATCACGGATTCACTTAGGGGTGTCCATATGTTACCTTCTTAGAAGAATTTGGGCAGCTGTAAGTGACACAGGCATGTACCATGGAGGAAGAAGGGGTTCAGAACTCTATCAAAGATTATAAGAATCAACCTTCAAAATCAGTGGACCCATAGAAGATACATACATCTGGATCCAAAGTGCTAAAATATTTTTCAATATTTAATAGTGGTTTGAGAATTTTCTATTTTTCATATCAGTCATTGTCATTTTGTCTCCCTAGGTATTGATCCTATAAAAATAAAAAATACAATTATATTTTCTGTTTTTCAAGTCCTTGTGTTCCATATTTTTTCCCATACCATCACATTTCTATTTCTACTCAAGTCCAGTAAAAATCATCTGCACATGTTTTCCCCATTTCCTCTGGCATCTTATTTTCTCTGTAGATTAATTTTTGTCCCTAGAATTCAACACAAATGGCTTTTATTATAGTAAAAAAATTCTCCAAAGCTTGATGCCACTTCTTAGGTTTCGTCTTCTCTGGAATATCACCAACCTTTGATACCACGGCCTACACATGTCACCCAAACAGTGTCTCCCTGGCTTTCAAGATTCCACACACGTCTCACTCCATTCCTAACATGGCTATGCTGTCTTAGCCTCTATTATAGCCCACTACCCACTTTTCCATGAAAGAAATGCTGAAATTGCCAAAAGCCTGTCCTTTGACCCACTTTTGTCTCTATTGCCATGCATGCCATGATGTTCTCCTCCAGCTCCCAGTTCTGAAACATTATTTACTTTAAAGATCTCTTCCCACCTTTAACCAACACCCTAGCCATCCCATCCTAGCCTCAGTATCATGGATCTAGACATCCAGTTTCTTCACTTGCATAATACATTTCAAATGTGACATATCAAAAATTATATTTTCTCCCCTGCCAATGTAAACATAAAAACCCAAACAATCTACTTTGTTGGTAGGCTTCCCGGGGTTGGCCAGTGGCAGCACAGTCCTCTGAAGTATTCAAGCATCCAGTCATTCTTGTCATGTCTTCCTCAAGCTCCTTTTGAAATCCATCAGAAAAATCTTCACACTCATGCATCTGGCATACAACCATGTTTCCATTCGCTAATGTCACCACGCTACTTGATAAGCAGGAGTACTGCAATAATATGCCTACCCCTCTCTTTGCATTTCAAGATACTGTTCTTATTACTGTATCCAGGGAGACTTGCATATTCTTTGATTTTAAACACAACTTTGGCTTTCTCATTCAGTAAATGCCCAACTCACATGACTACAGGAAAGGTACAAAATTGAGGCCTCTAGCCTCCCCAGTATCTGTTACCATGCTGCCCATAGCTGGGCACACTGAAGCCCCTCTAACTTTTCTGCATCCTCAAATACACAAGTAAAGCTTCAGGACTTAGACACACTGTTCTTCCTGCATAAGAAGCTCCTCAACCACTGTTTCCAGCTGTATTTCCTCAAATGCTTCCATGAGGTCTATACACAGCTGGGCTTCTTTGGTCATACCTTATATATGCAACTGTTCTCTCCAGCACTTGCCAGAGTAGTCTTCAGTCCCTACATTTTCTCCATTGTTTCTTACCATACTTTAATGCAGGCTATAGTCCTTTTCTACTGGGGTTTACATTTCCACAACTAAAACTCAAACTCCTCGAGCATGGAGACTTCAAACTATTTTATTCCCTGATACGTTCTTAGCAGAAGAAGTAACAGCTAACATGTAATAGGTAGTCAGTACAGATGAGTGGTGAGATGGATGGATGGATGGATGGACGGATGGATGGATAGATGGATGGGTGGGTGGGTGGATGTGCTGAATTTAAAATACTTTTGTTTGAGAACATTTTATTCATAAGTATGAATTTACATAAAAGAAAAGAGGTATATATTTGATTTAACTCTGAAAATTTCAATGGGAATTTCTCATTTTGCTGAGGTTCATTGTCAGAGCTCTATTTAATGCAAGGAGAGATGAACTTAGAAATGCAGTCTTTCTTGTTTCGTATTCTGTCTCGCATGTCTGCTTCATGAATGTAACAGTTGATTTTAAATTAAGCCTCAGAGTGAGTCCAGGTCTGGATCTTCATTGAACATTTAGAACCACTTACTCTATTCCTTTGAAATCACTATTATAATGTATTATTAGAGTCTCTCTCTTTTCAAAGAAGAAAGTGCGGCTCATCCAATTAACCTGTCCTACAAAGAAAAACAAGTCACAGTTGAAGTTACTTTTAACTCCAAACCCATATTCTGTCTGTCTGCAGATTAGAACGATCTAAACTGGGAAGCTGATAGGAACCTTCCACTCATGATGTGTTTCTATTTAAAACACTGAATGGAAAATATGTAGCAGGTAGACTTGGCAGTACACAGTCATTAAGGTTTTGGACTGCTCACCCGAAATAACTTCAAAGGATAAGCCAGAACTCATAAATGAATAGAACATGCCATAAGAGATGCGGGTTCTTTCTCACCTTTGTGTTAAGTGTGTTCAGTTTGCTGTGTCTTAGACTGTGCCTTGCCAAGCGCCTCTGAAAGGCTTATCTTCACAGAGTATGTGAGTAACCCGCCTTGCTCTCTGGCTAGATTTGGTCTCAGTTGGTGGGAGGTCCTTACAGTAGAGCAGAGATGCCAGGCTATCTGCTGCACAGACTTCTCCAGGACCTTCCAGAAACTTCTCTGCTGCTCTATGCTTTCTCTTTAATTCAGGGGAGCTATTATACCATACAAGTTTGAGCTCACTGGTTTTAGAGAACTGCACCTCTCTTGGATAGGTCCTCTAATTTCATCTACAACTTTATAATTAGAAGTTTTATAAAAATCCTCCTAATTACCCCATTTCTGTGTGCACCATCTGTTTCCTCTTGGGTTCTGGCTCATACAGGAAAACAACCCAAAATCACAAAAATGTAATATTCTTAAACAAGAAGTGATTGAAAGTAATTAGGAACAAATTGTCCACTGGGTTTGGAAAAAGGAATATAGCAATTATTAGAGGAAATGATATCCATCTTTTAAATAAAAAAGAAAGCAGGCATATCTGATGGGGCATAGAACACGCTTAAAAGATAATATGAGAAATGAAAGATCAATAAACTAATCAGATATCAGCCTCTGATACAAACATATGCATATCAGTGCAAAAGAAAGTATAATCCAGATAGAGTTCATTATCAGGACATTCACTATACCAGCTACTAGTTCTAGCAAAATGTCAACTGTGGGCTGTATATATATTGACCATAGAAATATTGAGTGTGAATTGTGTGGCTTTTTTTTAGAGAAAACATTCTTCTTACTACATATACATTTTCATTGAGTGGATTTCATTCTACATGTACCATCTCATATTACTGGAATTTAAAGTTACATTTTATGGCTATGAATCCATGAAATCTAATATTAATACAGAAAATTTCAGATACTGCTTCAGGACTAGAGATTTATGTGGCTGCAGAACAGAAAATGAATGGAGAAGGCACGAAGTACAGCTTACCCCATTTCCTCACTTTTTAGACATAGTGTTCAGCCTCCTAATACCTGGCAATTTTGTAGCATCTCTCTTCACATTCTTGTCTTCAATATAACTTTCACTTTAAAAACCATAAGTGTTTCACCCTTGATTTTCCATTAGTATTAAAAAAACTCTATATATAACTGGTGCACATCTCAAAACATGAAACTTTCCTTCTCCCTCGTATTTTAGAACAAGCCCTTGCTCTGAAGAAGATGAGAGCTTTGAACCTTGACATTTTAGAGGTGCATTGTTGAACTTGTTTTCCTTCAGTAGTGTTTAATACTTGATTGAACAATACATCCACAAGTTACATTATCTGAACTTCCTCGAAACTTCATCATTTCCTTAATGAGCTGTCCTCTTTGACACATTGATTTGTTATTTTTGTATTTTGGAAAAATAATTGCAATATAAAATTATACTCCTGGTATTGCACCTTTTAAATGTTTCATCACTAAACATTTTAACAAGCTTTAGTTCCTTTCCTCATTGCTGATACAAAATATCCAACACCCCAAATTAAAGCAGAGAAGTTTTGTTTGGCTTACAGTCTGTAGATGCTTTTGTTCATAGCAGGGCAGGGTGTTCAGGGTCTCCCTACTAGATTGGACTCATAGTGATTCTCCTGTTTTTCAGCCTCCCAACAGGTGGGATTACAGGCATACGCCACCAAACCTAGTCTCAAATGCGGGCTTAGTGTGCCCCTGGGGCATGGCCGGAATGGCAGGCCCAGGGATTGAACCCCGGCCCTTGCGCCTGCTTGCAGACGCTTTAGTCTGCTGAGCTATTGGGCCAGCCCTGGAATTTCTATTTTCAATGATAATATTTTGAGCATCTTAGTATGACTTGACTTTTTCATTTTGTATTGATTTTTGAGATACAATGCTTTCCACTCATTCTGTCCTTAACTCATTTATTAAATTTAATTTCTTTTATTTTATAATTTATTATTTTGGTAAAGAAGATTTTACCCAGGGCTTTCAGAAAGCCACATGTTCAGGCCTTTTAAAAGTATTTTTATTATTACTTTGAGGACAGGCCTCACTAGCTCACTGCCTTCCTGGCAGCACTCTGATCCTCGTGCCTCAGCCTCCCAGAGGCCTGGAGTGCAAACGTTCAGCACCACGCGCAGCATCACATTATTTTTTCTAGTTTTTCTTTCTTTTTGCACTATCTTGGTAATGTTCCTGCATCTCCTGCTTCCAAAGTAGCCATGATGTTATCATTAGAATTCTTCATGTTGTATATTTTTTGAACATTTGAGGCTTCCTAAGATTGCATTATTTTTATGTCAATTATGCCACTCTTTTGGCACATTAGTGTATGTGCAGGTAAAATCCCTCAGTCTATTATCATGTAAAATTACGAAGAAATGGATCTCTCTAGGTTTCCTGCAGTATATTTTTCAAACCTCTGTCTATGTGCATATAAATTTGCCATTAAATTTCCATTTGATTACCTACACCAGCCTGAGATCCTCCTCCACCTCTGTTTTCCCCATAGACATATTAACTCTCTCTTAGGTTAATGAGTCCTAAAAATTTCAGAAGTTTGCATCTGTCTCTTCATCCAAATTCACTGATAAACATATGAGACAAGTAAAGTTCTGTTCTGTTCCACTCCATACCTCTTAATGTGCTCCATTTAGATATTCAACTCATGGGAAGTAGAAAATACTTTGTTTTTTTCTTGCCTCTTCATAGGTTGTCTTGGGCTTAGAGAAAGAAAAATGTTCAGGAAATCTCTCATAAAAATCGCTGTGCCTGTTGCTTCTAAATGTCCTCTGCTAATGAGAAACATTTTGCAAAAGACTTAACAAAACATGAATCTGTCATTCTTGTTTCATCAAGAAGTGAGGGGGGGGCGGGCATTTTTTCTGACGGTCCCCTGACCTCTGCACTCTGCTCACCTTCCTTGTCTCCCTACAGGGCCCCTGGATGTCACATTGTATAAATTCAGTCACCTCCACAGGTCGCTTGAAAACTGGGCAGACTTCCCTACTAGCTGGACAAGAAATGCATTATGGGAACTGGAGGACAAACTCACACAGAGCAAAACGTAGAATTTGATGGTCAGTTAAATCTCCTGACCTTCTCGTGAAGGTCGGAAGCTGCTGTCTGCCTGCCACAGCGCCGACCCATATCTAGAAGCAGAGTATGTCCTGCAGGAAAGTCGCAGACTCCAGAAACACCAAGCAAATGATACAAGCCGGAAAAGTAGCGAAAGGCGATGACCTTATTGATTTCAAATTTTAAGTTTGTTTTCAAATATTAGATAACATTTCAGTATTTTTCCATACTTCTGTCTAAGAATAAAAGAAATCTTCGGTTTAAGAATCATACTTTCTGTACAACACCACGGTTTTCGTATAAACTCTACCCAGAAGCCCAGCAGTCTTAGATGTGTCCTGTTATTATTCCCTCTCACAGAATGAAGTGCATATCTGGAGTGGCCCACAAACAGTCTCAGTAACACCCGAATAGGGAGTGCCTGAGCAAATAATCAATTCCTCACCTCGTTCCACAACAAATATTCTTTTTATATTTCCTCATTCTAAAATTTCAGGGGGCCGGCCAAATAACTCAGCAGATTAAAGTGCCTGCAAACAGGCACAGGGGCCAGGGGCTCAATCTCTGGGCCTGCAGTGCTGGCCCTGGCCCCCTGGTGCTCTGAGATGGTAACTGAGACTGGGCGTGGTGGCACATGCCTGTAATCCCAGCTCTTGGGAGGCTGTAAACAGGCAGATCACTACGAGTCCTATCTAGTAGTGAGACCCTGAACACCCCATAGACCCTTCCCTAAAATACAATCAATCAATCAATCAATCAATAAAATTTCAGGTTGGGTCCTTTACTAAAATCTATCCCCAAACTGGGCGATAAACACTAGAAACTTTAGGGACATATTTAAAGAAAAACTGAATCAATTGTATGATTTATTAAAATTATTTACTGCAATAATTGCCTCCTTTGAAAAGCCTATTGATGTTCATGCTCCACCAGGAATCTCTTTGAACGAGAAACTGCAGAGGAAGTCTTTGAACTTTCCTCGGGGACTTGCAAGGCTTTCCAACTCGCCCCTGCTCTCTTTCTGTCTTGTGAGCTTGAGGAAAGAGAAAGAAAATGCTACTTCCCTCCTCTGTGACCTTCTGAACGCGTCTCCTGAAATACTACTCACACAGTGGGTAACCAATTTATTTTGCTAACTGACTGAAAGATGATATCATTATATTATAAAGTTTTCTTTTCTTCACAGCAACTAAATAAAAAGAATGTCAAAAATTTGTCATGAAGCCTCCAAATGAGACCTGTTTAGGAATGATGATTAGCAGTAGAAATCATTAGCGGTAACTGAGGTGGGGCCATCCAACAAAGGCAGAGCATATTTTGACTGATCCTCTTTCTGAAATGTTCTCGGTAGTAAGCATTGGAAAGGGGTCAAAGTCATTTTCCTTATTTGAAATGGAAAGGTAATTGTACCGATTATAAAAGAAAGCTTTGTGGTCTGCCAGGAATTTTAAGTTTTAGGCTGACAACGTTTTAGCACCCAAATCTGACAACAGCTGCTGTAGTGAACGTTCCAAACTTCTCTCCGTTGCTTGCTCTTCCACAAGTCAAAAGTGAAATATGAGTAACAACAATGGGAAAAATCAGTGCAAGTTTGAACTCATGAAATTTCACTATTATGAAATTATGTTAAATTGACATGTTGATGGCAATAATGTATATTTCCATACATGATAATGTACTATAGAAATCTATTTTTGTCTGAAATGGAAACAGGGGCTAAAATGATTTAATTGACTAACTGATAAAAATTAAATAGCTATTTTGCTGCAGTTTTTTTTTTTTTCCTTCTATATTTAGGACAGGGTCTACAGGGTCTCACTATGCAGATTGGATTCGGAGTGATCCTCCTGTTTTCAGCCTCCCAAGTGCTGGGATTACAGGCGCATGCTACCCCACCCAGTCTCAGGCACAGATTTAGTGAGTCCCGGGAGCAGGGACAGCACTGCACACCGGGGATCCAACCCGGCTGCTCCACTCTGCCTACGCAGGCACGTTAGTCCACTGAGTTATCAGGCCGGCCCTTACTGCAGTTTTTGACAGAAAAACAGTGCGTATGTTCTTTTCTATTTCTGGACAGGATGCAGCAAAGTACAAAATGGAAATGGAATATCAAATACTGAACATGGAACCACAGACAAGTTGAAGAAGCAAGCTGGGTACACTGATCTCATTAACGAAAAAAAGTAAAAATAACAGCAAAGGTCAGAGGGAGAGAGAAAATGCTAAATTTCTGAGACTTATTTCACATATTTTAGTATGCTCATTTTGCATTTTGTTTACTAGAACTTTGTCCCATTTAAGAATTTGATATTAAGGAAGACTTTAAGGCAGTCTGTGGTGTAGGACAGTGCAGAAGTTGCAGCAGAAACAGCAGGAAGAACTTAATGAACCAGAATGAGGAGGCCATCACCTTACCTGGAGTTTTAGAATCATGAAATAGTACCAGTAGCTCAATGACTAAGCAGAAGAAACTTCAAGCCCAGAGAAATCCCAGAGAGAGGAGAAAGGAAGCTGAAAGGTTGTGACTGTCGACACTAGGGGCAGAAAGAAGCTCCAGGAGCCTAGCGCCATCAGCATAGGTGACACTGGAGTACCTTACCCGTAGAGTACGCAGGGTTGCTCATCCTGCCATCGAGGGCGGGATGGCTGTCCTGAAAGCAACGCAAGATAACATCTGTGTTTAACATGTAGCTTGTTGCCCATTAATTTGGGTATTTGAAGTTTAGTCTCCAGTCTGGGGATGTAAAGAAGTGATAGGGTTTTGCAAAGACAGGCTCATTTCTGTGCTGTGTCTGGATATGGGTCCCCTCCGTTGGGTGGGACCCCCTCTGTCACACCCAATGCCAACCTTGGGGTGCTCTTCACAACAGGGTTCTGATCCTAATCAAGCCAGAGTCTGGAATCTCCAGAACAACAAGGTAAGTTCCTTTCATGGATAACTCACCCAACCTTAGGTCTCAATATACCAATGTATGTTAAATATATATTTCATCGCATCATTTTCTATAGCTTTAATCATCTATATTTCCTAACATTCAGCTGAGATACCATTTAAAGTATCTATGCTTTATTTATGTTTTTAATTCTTAAGCACATTGCTTGATATACATAACAAATAAATTATTTACTATCTCGAATGTTTCTGTCAGTGCTGCAGACTAAACCCAGGGTCTGGAGAATGAGATGTAATAACTCTACCCTGAGCTATGTCCCAAATTTTATCTTGAAATGTGGTTCAGAATATGTGCATCTTTACGAGTTTTACATCAAAAATTGGTAAGCTTCTTCATTATTATAATTAATAGATGCCAAGTTGCATTGATGGAAACATAAAGTTGCAATTCTTAGTTTCCACATTTTTGATGGCACATCTAAGTCGAGTTTACTGAGTCACTCTGTGCTGTGCTGAGTATAAATTGGCCATTGCATCTAGAACTCAGTGTGTGAGTTGGACATTTTGAGCCAGATGCCTTTATCGCGAGTGCTGTTACCTTCCATTTGGAGACTAATCATATCAGGCTGCTTTTTTTACACTATTAAGAGCTACTAATGATTTTAAAGCCATTTTGCAGGGGTGTATACAAAAGCAGTGTGATTTGGAATTCTTTAGGGCTGCCGTGGTCTATCAGAACATGTTCTGTGAGCATGAACTATTTATCACGCTGGGGCTTATTGGCCTCGTGAATATGAGGCTTCGTATTTTCATCAGTTCTGCACGTAAGTGGTCACTTGCGCTTTCTTCTCTCTGTTAGTTCTTAACTAAACTCATTTTGTGTTTTTAATATTCTTCCTTAGATTCCTTAGCTTTTCACAAAATTTCTTTTTTTATATTTCTGTTCTCTGTTGTGTCTGGGAATTTCTTAATAATTTTTGTAGTTTAATTTAATTTTATATTGAATAGTAAAAACAAAACAAAACAAAAAAACAAAACAGGAGAAACAAAGACAGAAACAGGGTAATAGACAACAATACATAAGTTACAGATTTTCAAAACAAGAATAGCTAATTAATGAAGGTTGTTCTATTATCTATTTTAACATCAAATTTGTTGCTCAGATTAAAAGATATAGTCATGCGACATTGAACAAATAATTGAATATTACAACAGCAAAGTACAACCACAAAGTATAAATTTAATTAGCTGGCCCACATAGTTCATTTTTACATTCACCTTTTCTTTAACCAAATATTACTATAATTTCTTTAAGCTACTCAGCTTTTTTGGTCTCTTATTCATGTCTTTAGGTTCTTCTTTTATTTCTATAAGTTTATTAGATACATATATTTTGCATTCTTTATGCCATTAAACAATTTTTCATATGATTCTTTAAAAATACTTTTGTTTCATACTCTGGTTTTTGTTCAGGTCATATAAATCTTTCACCTTTTTAAAAATACTTTTGTTTTGTACATGTGGGGGATGGGACCCAGAGCCTTGTAATACTAAATGGGTACTCTGTCTAGAACACAAATATGCATATAAAATTTTATAATTTTGTGCCCAGATCTTAATAAACTTACCTCAAAAAATTATGTTGTGATTCTACAAAGTTAAATATGTGCTATCATCTTGTTACATATCTCATGATCAAAGACAGAATGGATTTTCTCACATCATGAAGTGATTCTCTGGGGAACTAAAATTGTTCATTGTCTCTCAGACAACATCCCACTTACAAATTGATGAGTTCTCTCCATTCATCCATTTATTTACTTACATCTATTTGGCATCACCACAAAGCCCTAATTTTGTAGGCTAATTAATTCATGGTACTAATTCAATCTGATTATGCGCTTCCAATGAACAGATGAGGACATTTATCATTATTAATTTTAATGAATTAGATTTACTTTCATTTGCTGTAAATGAAAACATGTCTCCCAGTATGAAATTTTTTTCTGAAATGATGTTTCTATATAAAATTAGAATGAAAACAATTGCATCAGTCAGTATTTTTTCCAATCATAGAAAAGGAACATTTTCTTTGTAATCTTTTTATTTCTTTACATTTTGTATTTATTGTGGATCTCCATATTGAAGGTTTATTGAACTTTATATTTTCTTACCAGCAATATAAATATTTGGTATTAACTTCCAAACCAATGAAAATAGGAATTTTTTAAGGAGATAAACATCATTTGGAAATTGCATATGTCTAACATTCCATGGGATATTTGCTCTCTCTGGTGACAAAACACTTTAAGTGGGTCAAAAGCAGCGGCAAAATTCAGAATGATAGAAAACTTTTAAACTCACTGAATGATGAAATTATTAGATTCTACTTTGCTCTGTTATATCATAAAGATCCCTATTTATGTCATTTATTTTAAAAATTGAGTTGCACTGGCTAAATTGCTCCTGTCTTTAATAATATAAGCCATTTTTCATAAACAATGAAGCTCTGTAATCTTATGTCTGCCACATTTTCAACTGACCTTAGAAACATGCCATGATTTTTTTTTGACACACAGGACACTACTCATACTTCTGCTAGGTTATTGTTCTCCACGCACATAATAAATAAAAGCAAGTTCTGAGTAAGCTTTTTTGATCAGTGATACCAAATACTGCTGAATCATTGTTTGACCTTTTGGCTAAGATCAAGTGTAAAATACTACTGAAATTCTGTATATGCCAAAGTTGCTTAGTTTTATGCATCTATATCAAGACAGGCTTTGTTCTAATTGTATCTGAGTCATGTACACATTTCAACTGAGAAGTGATCATGAAAATGTCTCATTTTTATTGAAAAATTTGGAATCAAGTAGATAACTGGAGAACCTGGGTAAAGATTCATGAGTCTTGTCTACCATTCTAGGATATTTGTGATTATCATGACAAAGATCAGTAAAAAGTGACATTTAAAGCCTACCAGGGAAAGGAATTTGGTTACTAGAGCTAACTATTACAAAAAGATATGGGGCTACCATCTTTGGGATATGTTATATAGCACAGTACAAACAAAAATCTAGCTTTGTGTAGTAGCCTTGTGGCATGGGCTAACTTACTGCAAGACAGAAAGGTTTATGAGGGACTTTATAAAGTGTAGCACCAGCGTGATAACTCAGTGGACTAAGTGCCTGCTTAGGCAAGTGCAGGGACTGGGGCTCAATTCCTAGCCCCACCTCCAGGTGCTGGCCCCACCCCCAGGATCTCTGAGCCAACCACAGAGTCTGGGTGTGGTAGTGCACGCCTGTAATCTCAGCGCTGCAAGGCTTGAAAACAGGAGGATCACTATGAGTCCCAACTGAATAGTGAGACCTTGCACAAAAAATGCAATCGCTCAATCAACCAATCAATAAAATAAAGTGTAAGAGCGAGATTTTGGCCCCTATGCAAATGTGTATTATGTATATTGCTTTAATCAATTTCTTTTCACTGGGACAAAATATCCAACACCAAGAATATGGAAGAGAAGAAATTTACTTTTTTTCTTAAAGTTAAAGTGAATTTATTCCTTGACAAGCCAGCTTCAAGGAAGAACAGCATGATGGACAGTCCTGGCAGAAGGAAATCTGTTCAGCTCAAGTCAGCCAGGAAGCAGAAGGCAAGGGGAAGAGCAAGGAGGAGGCTATGTCCTTCCGAGTCCTGTACAGTGACCTCCCTATTCCACTTAACAGCATGGTAGGGCGGAACAGATCACGATATTCAACCATAGATGAAAATTTCACCCACACTACCCCTCCAGAAGCCCCTGTTGTGAACACATGAGGCTTTTTGGAAAATATTCTGTATTTTAAAAAATATATATGTACACATATATACACACATACATATATGTATATATGCATATATATTTAATTCTGGAATATATATATATATATTTATATATATATATTTGATTTTAAGTACTGTATTACTTTATATTTCAAAAATTTGCAGTGTACCTGCAAGCAGACACAGGAGCCAGGGATTCGATCCCCAGGCCTGCTGTGCTGATCCCATCCCCGGGATGTGATGAGACAGAGATTGATACTGGGTGCGGTGGCGTGCCCCTGTAATTGCAGCACTTGAGAGGCTGTAAACAGGCAGATCACTATGAGTCTGATCTAGTAGTAAGACCCTAAACATCCTGTAGACCTTTCCCTAAAATATAAAAAAAATTTACAGTGTAATAAATTTAAATATGTATCTTTACATTTATATATTGATATATCTGTATAATATTTTTATTGAAATGAAACTGTGGAACTGCTGAATACCAGAGACAATTTAACCCAATTTACTTTCTGTCTAAAAATGTTTCTTCATATTTAATACTTTTCTTCACCCTATTTAGAAATCAACACATTAATTATCTAGTTAGAAATATCTCTGACAAAAATCCCTTAACTGATTTCACTACGTAGAATACACAATTTATATTATCCACATGGTGATATTTCAGATTTTTTTTTATCTACATTCTAAAGGAAAACATTTTGGATTTTATTTCCAGGAAACACATATTGAATATCACTTGTTTAGCACTCAAATGAGAGACTCCTGCATTGTGGCACTGCTTCTTTATATAATTACAGAGCTATGCAGATGGATTTTAAAAAATATGATAGAGCTCCAAAAGGGTCTCATAATAGAGACCTTTTTTTGTTTTTCAGAAGTGTTAGAAGGAGCAAACAGCTTTGAATCAACCCTGTCCTCTCTGGTCTTCTGTCCTCCCCGTCCATCTTTCCTTCCCCTTCTCCTTCTGACAGTGTTGACAGCCCCCCAAAGCATGCATTTTATCCTGGATGCCTGGCCTCTAGGCAGGTCCCCTTGGCTACTCATGCATAACATTTCCACAGCTTACTCCTGTCTCTTTTTTAGTATGACCTCCCTAAACTTTACAATGTATGCACCACACTTTCAGAATTGAGAGTCAGTTCTGATTCCACCTGGCCGGCTTTCTACTTAGGAATATTTGTCTATTTCATTCCAAAGAAATGGATGATTCATATATCATGCAGATTATCTGAGTAAAATCTTTGTTTTAAAAATGCATTCCTCTGAAGGTATAAATTAATGAAAATACAAAAATAACACAATCATATCCTTTATCCATAAATTGGAGGAATTGATATTAATCATATGTCCAAGATGCCCAAAGTAATTTATAGATTTAAAATTATACATGTTAAATTTCCAAAAAATATTTTAAGAGAAAAATCACAAAGTTTCATTAAATCCACCAAAGACTTCAAAAACCAAAGAAATCTTAAGGAAGAGGCTGACCAGATATCTCAGTAGACTAAAGTACCTGTTTAAGCAGGCGCAGAGACCCAGGTTCCATCCCTGGCGTGCAGGGCCGGCCCAGCTCCCAGGGCGTGCTGAAACCATGATTGAGACTGGGCGTGGTGGCTCATGCCTGTAATCCCAGCACTTGAGAGGCTGAAAACAGGAGGATCACTATGTGTCCCAGCTGTGTAGTGAGGCCGCCCCTCCCCATGGATTGAACTCAGGCCCCTGCGCTGGCCAAGCAAGTCCTTATTCTGCTGAGCCATTTCCCCAGCTCCAGTGGGACCCTTTTGTTTTGTACACATCTAGGATGGGACCCAGAGCCTTGTAGTGCTGATCACTACTAGTACGATGTGTGTAGCGAGGCCCTGTAAACCCTGTACTAAAAATACAAAAAAGAAAAAAATCTATTATCATAAAATCTTAAGAAAGAAAAAGAGCAAAGCTGGACAAATTATACAACTTCACTTAAAAATATACTACGTAGTATACCTACAGCTGAGGACTTCCGGGAAACAGACCCATGGCACAACAGAAGCCCCCCAGCAAGTACTGCGTTTATACCCTGTTGATTTTGACAAATATACCATGAATGCAAAATGAGGAAAAGACAGTCTTTTCAGTGATATCCAATGAATGATATTAAGGAAAGTGGATTGTACTTGCAGAACAATGAAACAAAACCCTATCTTACAAGACATAGAAAAAAGCAACTTGAAATCAGTTAAGGACCTAAGAGTTAAAATGGCAAATTTGCTAGACTAGCACAAGGGAGAAAGCTCCATAATATTAGTCTGGGTAATATTTTTTTAATATGGTTTGCAAAGTACAGGCAGTGAAATAAAAATGGACAAATGAGATAATTTCAGTCTAAAAGATATTTGCATAGCTATGAACTCCACAATGGAGAGAAGAATCTCCTCACAGACTTGGAGAAAATATTTGCGAAATATACACCTGCTGAGACTTAATTTTCAAAAATGCAAAGGATGTGAATAACTCAATAACAAGGAATTAATCATTTCATGGCCTTTTGGTTAAGATCAAGTGTAATAAAAAGGAGCCAAGCAACCTAATTTAAAAATAGCTAAAGAATCTGAAAAGACATTACAAAAATGAAGACATAAATGGCCATTGCATATAAATAAAAATACTCAGTATCACAAATAATTAAGGCAATGCAAGTTAAAATCACAATGAGATAATACTATCTATCTGCCAGAATGTCTGCTATTAAAAAAAGATATAATAAATTGTGGTGAACATGAAAAGAGGACCCTTATACAGCATTGATGGGAACTTCACTTAGTACACGCATCATGCAACACTTTGAGGAAGTTCCTCAAAAATTTCAAAATAAAAAGATGACCAATAATGTTGTGGTTGTATGTTTATCCAAACAAACCGAAAAGCATTACTCATCCCATGTGGGAGAAATAAAACTTAAGACTTCGATGAGATGGTTCAATGTGAATATTAAATCTTAAGATCTAGAACTTCTGTCTTTTATTATATTTGTTAACTTCTATGTCCTAAAGGCAGGAGATTTAACTGAAGACCATACACATTTCCATTCCATTAAAGTATTTATAGTGACCATGATAAAAGCAAAGCTTTGTGCCATTTAGAGATTTGCTTTAGACTTCACTGGTATTTTATTTTATTTATTTATTTATTTRTTATTATTATTATTTTTTTTTTTTTGGCGGAACCAGGGATGGAACTCAGGCCCTTGCACTTGCCAGGGAAGCGCTTATTCCACTGAGCCATCTCCCCGGCCCCTTTACTGGTATTTTAACTTGTTATTTTCTTTTAATTTTTTTCAATTTAAAAAAAATAAAAAGTTGGGGGGGGTGAAGTGATGGTTTAGAATTCTAAGTGCCTGCCTGGCAAGCACAAAGACCTGGGTTCGATCCCCAGCACCACATGCCACATTGGTCCCAAAAGCCAGGCAAGCATGTAATCCCAGTGCTGGAAAGGCTAAGAAAAGGGAATCACTATGAGTTGGAGCTGTGTAGTAAGACCCTGTACCAAATACATAAAATTAAAAAAAAAAGATATTAGAAACATGCACAATTTCAAAATAAATAAATAACCAAGGTGATGGGAATTCAATAGTGGTTGTTATAGTGCACATTGTTGTCTTCAACATAGTTGCTTAGGTTACCAAACATAAGTATCTAAAATGGATCAACACAAAAATGTTAAGCATTATCTGCTCCCTTCAAAAGTTGATAGAAATTAGTAGCATAATCCTCTTAGCTATCTTGTGAGTATACATACATGATTGTTATTCCCTCTTATGCACATATTTACATATGGGTATATAGACAAAAAGCAGATGGAAACGTTTAAAAGTATCTTCAATAAAATGATTCTATTCAATCCGGTTCGTCTGTAGCAGGGTCTGAAGCAACAGTATGACCTGAGAAGTACCTCTTCAGACAGAGATGGCAAGTAGCCTTTTTGGTAGCACCTGTTCAAGGTGAAAGGAGGCTGCCCTTTGCCCACCGCCTTAACTCCCCAGTCATCATCCGCCCCGCTTGGCAAACCCCAACCCAGATGCTGAGCCATGGACCCCTGCACCCACACCAGCAGCTGGCAGCTCAGCAGCCTCATTACGCGGCTGTGCAGGGACCTGCATGTCACCCGCAGGTGCTGCACCTCGTCCTGCAGCTCATCGCCGCTCTAAGTGCCTGTGTCCTTCTGCTAGCTTGTCCTTTTGACTAATACGTCCTCACAGTTTCTTTTAATTTTACTCATTCATTTATTAGGCAATTATCATGTGGTTCTTGCAGAAATGAAGGAGCATCCGTGGTAAAATAAAATCTATAATTATTTCCCATTCTAATTCAAATGTGAAATAAGAGTGCTTTTTAAAATATCAACATAATAAAGTGTTTTCTCATCTCCATTCCACAAACTAAAAAGAAATGCAAATTATAGGTCGGGGTGTAAACATCAGACAAATCATTTGCAGAGAAGATAACTGGTAATCCATAATGACAGGAAAAAGGAACTTCCTGTTGGCAATTCCTTTCCTGTCCAATCGATTAATAAAGTGTCTATAAATTTCTAACACTCAGGACAAAAATAATAACAGATAATGGATCAATACATTAGCTTACTCATATGATTCTCAACAACACATGAAATAAGCTGAGGAGTGCAATAGCTGAAAGTGGCCATGGAGAACTAAACCCAACAGAAGTTGAGTGACAGAAGATTTGAATAGCTCCTTTATAAAGCGTGAGCTACCTTTCTTTGCTTCTGATTCCTTCTGGAATCTTAGTGCTTCAGTCTGTATGTCTTTGTACCACAAGTACGTGCTTTAGAATTTCTTAAAAGAGATTCATTCTCTAGTAAGCCCTTTCACATTGTAGAGAGTTTTATTTAAACATAATTCTTGAAAAAAATCATTTTAAAAGGAGTCGATTTCATGCCTTTTGATTGTTTTCTTTCAGAAGCATGATAAAGTGGCATCCTATTGTCATCTGGGTTCTGTTCTTGTAATATTGAAAGGGATGTTCTCAGTCAACTCCTCTTCCTTTGAAACAAAGACCCTGCAGCAATTTATCAATAAGTAGGTCACTAAATGTATCCTTTGTTTGAATTTTACTACTGAGTAGCCTAGGAAAGTCACGCTAATTGAGCAGTTTGCATCACATTACATAGACTATGAGGTTTTACCTGAAGCAAAATATTTTTTTAAAATTGAGCACCTTTTATTTGACAGGTTTTTTCAATACCTTTTGTTCTCCTTTCTGGTCTTCTCAACTCCATATGGCACAGTTTAAATAATAAACCAATACAGGAGCTCTTATTTTACATGAAAGTAATTTCTTTCACTCAGTAGTATTCTACATTTTAGTATTTCATACACATAAATGTAGAAGGAATATGATTTGTTGAAAAAAAAGTCATGTTCAGAGTAAGCTCTTCATTATTGCTCACTTCACTTAGAGATTTTCCTTTTTCATCTCCATACATTAAGAATTCATTCAATAAATAAAATAGCTTTAAATGTATAAAAGTCATGTGATAGCTATAATGTTTTATAATTCTCTAAACTATGTGACTCATTTTTGTTTATATCAGGATAGTTTTCAGGGTAATACAGCTGAAAAAAACATATTAACATCTTAAATTTATTTTTAAAAAGTAATGCTGGCATAACCTACGAGGACATATTTTCTAATGTAATGATGTCTAGGTATTATAACACACAAAAAAAAAAAAATGAGGAGAAATGGAGAAATGTCGCTAGGCCTGCCATAATGTGTAGGTAGAACTGGCATGACCCGACTCATAGAATTCTATATTTAATGAAATTTTAGGGCCTGCCAAATAGCTTAGTGGATTACAGTGCCTACAAGCAGGTACAGGGGGTGGGGGTTCAATCCCCTGGCCAGCCAAGCCAGGCCCTGCCCCCAGAGTGTACTGAGAGAGCAATCAAGACTGGGCATGGTGGCACATGCCTGTAATCCCAGCTCTTGGGAGACTAAACAGGCGGTTCACTACGAGTCTGATCTAGAAGTGAGACCCCAAACAGCCTGTAGACCCTTCCCTAAAGTAGAAAAAAGAAAAGAAAAGAAAGGAAAAAATTTTATACACCAGCTCACTTTTTCATATGAAACATATATAAATGTTTATAAGGAGCACAATAGTGGCTTGTTATGAAAAATGAAAACTAAAATATAATTTATCCTCACTACCAGACAAATACTTCTATTTTATTTTATAATTTTATTTTTGAAGAATACAAAATAGTAATAGGAAAGAAAAACAGCATTAGAAATGTTACAAGATTTCACTAAACAATGTAATACAAATTTAACAATGGTTGCTTTATTACATGAGGCTAGCTTCAAATTGGTTCAGATATAAACATTTAAGATTCATTTAAAGAAAGAAAAAAGCAAAATAAGACAATAGCAGATTCCGTTGACATGTCTGAAAGCAAAACTTAGAAAAAGCCACAGAAAGCTCTATGGATTTCCCAGTCACTGATATGTGAAAACACTGTGAGAAACACATCATATTGGTTTCATTTTCTACTCTGAAAAACCACAAATAATAACCATTTCACTGTGAGGATTCATGGGATAAAAATAGAAGTAGTCTACTTCTTCATTAAACTTATCAACTTATTTTTATTTGTCAAGAAATTGGTAATGAATCTTTCAGGCTTAATGATACAGTTTTTACATACAACTGTATGTAAGAGTGGTTAATTTGTGCTAATCTCATTTCTTACTTTGCAAGCCTTGTTAATCCATGCAGTAATCATTTTAACTACTGACTTTTGTTGATCCCTAATATTCAAATCACATAACTTAAAGGTGCACAAGCATGATGTCCTGAGTTTGATTCCCAGAACAAAAAAAGAAAGAAAAAAATAATTTCAAATTATACATAAGTAAAAATTTTAAATGAATTATGATTGTTTCATTTCACTCCAAGCCAATTTAGCAAGTTTCAACTTAAGAAATTAAGGGCATTAGGACTTAACCTGGCTCTGTAAACATGCTTTTGTAGATGTAACAAAGAAGACAGAATTTAAAAGTGGAAAGTACCTTTTTGGTTTTTTTCTTCTGATCATAAACCCTGAAGTGGCTCTTGTAATCCTGATTCACAAATTAAAACAAAATCGAAGTATCACAATAGAAAAGAGATGGAGAATACAGAAAATTGACTATGTCTCTGAAACAGAATTTTACCATTGCTGGAATCATTCACTATATGATGGAATTTTTAAAAGCTTTCATAAATCTTGCTTCAACAATTTTGAATTGGATTTTCCACCAAATGCATGAAATATATGCTAATTCATTCCCTTTAGTGAAGGATGAATCAGCAAAACCCAAGCGCTGACCATTTCCCGCCTCCTAGCAGCACACTGAGATGTAAACTCATTGATGAATCAGTCTACTGATTCACGTGGCCCTGAGTCCATTCTCCAGTATTGAAAACGAAAGAAAGAAGAAAATAAACATATTTAAAACGCATGTCCTTTTGGGGAAGTAGTTAGTATAACTGGTGCTTTAATGTATATGAGATGATTGTTGATGTTAATGAAAGTATAGCGTAAGCCCAATTTCAATAAAAACAGTTTTATTCCATAAACTTTCTTTGCTGTAAGGATACACAATGTTTCAAGTAACAAGCAATGGTTTAAGTATTAGCTTTAAGTATTTAAAATTAACTGATCTCTTTTAAGTATATATGTTTTGGTGGAAAGTGGTTTTCATTTGTTTAAAAAAAAATCACAGAACATTCATGTTGCTTTTAGAGTTTGAAAATGTTTAATGAAGCACCTGTTTTAAAATTTTAAAACCTGGTCCAGGACAAAGCGACGGTCTGTTCATAGCATCATATTTATTATATCGCTTCTCATCATTACTAAATAAAACTTTCGTATATTTCAAGTTAGGAGCTTTTACAGATAATCAGTGTAATTATAACAGGGTCTTTGGTGTTTTCATTACTTTATATCCACATGGAAATGCTTAGCGATAAAATCATTTGAGTAATTACCTTCATCTCATCAAATTAGATACTTATATTTTCCTTTTTGTACTTCAAGGAACTTCTCCCAGTACCTTACAAAAATGTCCTTTGACATTTCAATGTTACTAAGAAGATTTGGAGGTCAGGATTCAGTTCTGTGGTAGTGCTTTATCAGATTCCCTATTTTTTTGCTTTGCTGTATTTTTTTTATTCTTGTTTCCCATCAAAAGTTTTATGCATGAATTAAATATTTATTTATTTCTTTAGAAAGAAGTGCGGAATCTTTTTTTAATCAGGTTTGGTCCAGCGAACCCTGACTAGAGAGATGAAAAAAGACATGTGATATAGAGAATTTCTTTCAGGGGTGTCACAAAACTTCCACCAGAATGGAGTCTCTAACTGCCTCAAAGTACTAGTTTTATTAGGAAACGAAGTCATTTTGTTCTGCTGAACAGAGGTACATATTTTAGATTAGAAAAGCATGACACCAATTTTAATGAATTGTCATCTTTATCCGTCTGTTCCAGAATGTTCTCCCTCCTTTCATCAACAAGGCTTGCCTCTGCCCAAGCTGGCAAGGAACCTCATTTCCAAGACGCCACAGCTCCACAGGTTCTGCAGGGTTCTGCACTCGGAGTCACCTCGAGCGGAAGGCAACCGGCTGGGTGTCATGAGAGCTCCACCCTTTTTTGGAAAAGAACTCACCAGGAAAGGTTGACTCATTTGTCATAAAAGCAAGGAAAATAGCCTTGAGTCTACAAGCAGCGATCTCCGATACTCGCGCTTCTGTTACTTGCTTATTCTGAAGTCCTTAAGAAGGATCCTTGGGGCTTACAGACCCCCGTGACTGGTATTTGCACTTGAAATCAAGTCTCTCTTGGAAGAGAATGGGGCTCACTTTTTTACGGATGCCTCGGGGATCATAGATATTTGGGCATCCTTCTGCTAATACAGATCTCCTTCTTTGATAACATTAAGAGTGCTGATCAGTTAGAACACTTTCAATTCCATGAAAAAAATTCAACATTTTTAAACATCATAAGAATCTCTTGCGTGCCCAAGACTACAGTTTCTGCATAAAAACAATCCTGGCACACCAGCTCTTAATCGCTAGCACCTGCAAGTATTACTTTCCTCATAACTAAATGGAGATATTTTGAGACTGGGGATCTACGTGGATTATCAGAATGCACTTCAGTTGTAAGAATGTCTTTGTAAGCGTGAAGCAAAAGGAAATTTTGCACAGTCAAAAAGAACTAAGTGTCATTGTAAGAGGCAGAGGTTGGAGTGATACAGCTACCAGTCAAGGAATGCCAGAAGCCACGGGGACTAGCCATGGAGAAAACAACAGCCTCCTAGAGCCTTTGGAGAAACTCTGGCCTGTTAACACCCTGGTAGTGATGCTGGCATTGGCCTCTCACCTGCAAAGCTACGAAAGCACAATCACATGTGGTTTAAAACCACTATCTCTATGGTAATTTTTATAGCACCCACAGGAATTAAAACTATGATACATCCACCAAAAAGAAATAAGACCATGTATGCACTGGCACCTATTTTTAAGAGATAACAGCTGCATATTTGGATAATTTTTCAGGTCGTGAAGTAGGAGGCCGTGGGTGTGGCCCACAGACAGTAGAGGGGAGTACTCATGTTCAGTCCGTGCACCCAAGTAGCATGGACAATTCAAGTACTTTGCAAGTTAGGAAGTGAAAATGATCCTGCATAATTAGCCAACACATCATCTGCAATTTAGGTAATTATGCTCATTAATAATTAATAAGATTTTTTTTATCCTTTTGATGTCTACACAAACTTTTTCTTTAAAAAGTTTATATTAGGAATATCACAAAGGTGTATACACTACCTACACAGAAATAAATTCATCTTGACAATGACTCAATTATTTT
The DNA here is from genome assembly GCA_002564305.1 of Octomys mimax. Taxonomy (NCBI): domain Eukaryota; kingdom Metazoa; phylum Chordata; class Mammalia; order Rodentia; family Octodontidae; genus Octomys; species Octomys mimax. Next base: position 28,569 of record NDGM011057771.1, read on the forward strand.
TAGCCTTTTGTCCTATTCTGATAGGCATACAAAATAAAGATACCTTAATTTATCAGTAGTTTTCACAAAGCTAAACTGTATTTCATATTGTAAAGAATAAAGATTAGGTTGAGATTTATGACTTGCAAGAGACTCCCTTAGTTTCAATTATAAGCTATTTCAAAAGATATTTTCCATCGTTGAGGTTGAATTTTTCAAAATATTGTATAAATTATATAATTTAAGATCATGAATGCTTTTTGACAAAATGACTACTTGAGGAGCTTGACCTTTAAAGGACAATCTCTTTTAAGTGATTTGAACGTGAGGTTTGTGCATTGTGATTTTACATTTGCGCAAGGATTACAAAGATAAAACAGTTCTATAAAAACCAGAATGGGATGAAATACTTCTCAGAAAATAATACCACTGCTGCCTTACAGACCTCTTCAGGTTATAAATTACAAGGTTTCTTCCTAAGTTAAGTTGAATCAAAGCTGAAGAAAAATCATGGGATATTACCAGAGAACATGTGAAAACTTCACACCTAAAACTCCCAAATGAGCACAAATTATTGTGCACAAAATCTCTTTTTGTAGTCATTTCATCACATTGAGAGATTTTCAAAAATAATGAAGAGCTATAGTCTGTACCTTCATTTTTGCATATATCTCTCAAGAAGGTATGAGTCCACCAATTATATATATTATGGAACATCAAATCACATTTTCCGCTGATAAAATTATCATTATCGAGTATTAGTTTACTCATCAAGATGAGGATTTTTATGATAAATTTTCAAATTCATAATTCTTTGTGTCATATGGAATGATCCCTCACCTAGAGACAGAAACCTGAGCAGGCATCCAGTACAAATAACTACTTTAAGCCCAAACAAAATGAGAGTTACAGAGTGCTGGCATGAGCGTGTACTAGAAGATTAAAAAGTGTCGCTGCGAATTCCACAGGATCTAATTCTGTTCAACACTAAGAAAAGATATAAATCACTTTTACTTTATGTATTCTTTATTGGCTCACTCAGATGTGTTGAAAAAAGACTATACTTGGAATAAAAGAGAAATTTAAATTCCATCCTATTAATACTAGATATTCTTACAGTGTGAATTCATTTCTGACATATAATGATTTATTAAATGGAGAGTTTCCAAATACATGATGACATTTTACTTCAAGTATAATTTATGAGCACTAAAGCTATTTTTTAAAGCTGTGTGAGTTCACAGTCTATAAATTTATATAACAACCCTTATGTATTTTCCACTATATTATCACCTATTTTATAAACATTGTAGATCTTACTAAAAGGTGAGGTTACTTATTTATGACTTATAAATTATTAAAAAGTTTTAAGTGACTTCAAACTTTTCAATCTGCTAAACAAAATTTTTAAGCCAAATTCCTGGAATGTTTCTAAGCATCTGAAAAATAAATAATTTTGAGTGTTACTCAAGAGAAAATTACCATTAAAATCCACTGATGCAAGAGAAAAATTATAGTTTAATTTATAGTAAAAGCTGAGTGTACTAACACATAGAAAGAGAATATCTTATTTGTAAAGCAATTCTAGCTTAAACTTCTAGTGGACTTTAGAACAGAATGCATGAAGAAATAGTGCCATTTGGTTTGATACTCTAGACCCGTTGCGTTGTTTTCAAATCCTTACAGGCATTCTCCAAGGACCTTATACACAGTTTTTCTTTCACTAATTACCTGGCCAATTTCCACTTTTTCTACAGATCTCATTTTGCTTTCTCTTCAAGATGGCTTTTTCTTCAAGTTTTTCCCTAACTACAGCATGTCACCTGAAGTGTTAGATGGGCGATATGCATTTTCACTCTTCTCTTCTCTGCATTCTGCAAATTCAAAAGTTAACGCATTGCTGTGAATCGTATTTATGATGTGTTTCCACAGGACCATTAGCTCAGTTCTAGGACTGCGGCTGTACTCTCCTGTAAGATGTTAATAAGAGGCACTCAGTAGCTATTGCTATCTTGAGTGCATAATTTCTGGAAAGAATATGTGAATTAAGAAGACACTGGGGCTGAATGCTTATGGTCTCATATTTTAAGATCAGGGGTACAGTATAAGATTCTGTCATTTGCACACATTATAGAGACTACAGACCAGTAAAACTTCAGAGTTTCATTTTTATATCACTACTAAAAATGAGTCTCAAACTTCAGTAATCAATATGAATTCAAAAGTTGAATTTTCAAGATTGTCTCAACTTTCTAACAAAAATCCCCAAATTTTATCAATGTTTAGTTTAGACCATAATCCTTTTACACCATTTTGTAAAAATATAAAATGCTTTATATTTTTGGGATAGGATTTGTACACAATTGATCAATATACAAAATGGTTATATACTTTCACCTCCTAATTTCAAAGTCATGTGAAAATACCTTCATTAGGCTATCAAGTTGCCCATAAACTTCCTTTTGGACAATGTTTAAACAAATGATAAGTGCAGGGCAGATAGCTCAGTGGACTAAAGCACCTGCTTAGGCAGAACAAAGCAACCAGGGCTCGAGCCCTTCCTGCTGTGCTGGCCCAACCCTGATGGCCGAGAGGCGATTGAGACTGGGCATATGCCTGTAATCCTAGCACTTGTGAGGCTGAAAACAGGAGGATCACTGCAAGTGGGATCTACATAATGCGACCCTGTAGACCCTGTACTAAATAAATAAATAGTAGTCCAATTGATTATATACAACTATTTAGGTCAATGAGCAGGCGCGGTGGCCGAATGGTAAGACATCAGGCTCGTAAATCAATGAGAGCTAACAATACTGATGTGGAATAAGATTGCAAATGTATTAACTGATAAAATAAACCACATTGCACAATAATGTCTAAAGTATAATCTTATTCCATGTTCTGTACACATGCTCAAATATCCAAGGACATACATAATCATTTATAATTCAACAAAAATTTCTAGAAACTCTGGTTTCCTAGGCAAGAGGTATACAGTACAAATGATACACGAGGGTTTTTGATCTCTTTCATATAGTAGTGTAATATAAAGCAATGCTTGCAAAGAAATCATAGAATGATCTTTAAGAAAGCACACCTGGGGGCCAGGGAGATGGCTCAGTGGAATAAGCACTTCCCTGGCAAGCGCAAGGGCCAGAGTTCAATCCCTGTTTCCACCAAAAAAAAAAAAAAAAGTAAAACACCCCTGGGCTTTAATAATGCATATTTGATCCAAGACGGAGAGATAGAATTAAGGAAGAATTAAGGAAAAGTTCTATATCTCACTCTTCATATTTTGGTACAAGGAGTTTAAATTTGACCCAAATCATCATATATTCATTTTATTTATTTATTTTTGGCAGAACTGTGGATTGAACTCAGACCCTTGCACATGCCAGGGAAGCGTTTGTTCTACTGAGCCATCTCCCCAGCCCCATGTATTCATTTTAAACTGAAAACAAAACAAAAAAACCCCTCTTACTCTAGAAAACTCTACCTACCTTATATGGCTTAATGTCTCCAACATTTCCTAAATTATCTTACATCTTAACATAGCATTTCAATAATTCAGTGAACTAAAGGACCTGCAAACAGGTGTGAGGACTGGGGGTTCAATCCCCAGGCTTGCTGTGCCGGCCCAGGCCCCAGGGTATGCTCAGAAGGCAATTGAGATGAAGTGTGGTGGTGCACACCTGTAATCCCAGCTCTTGGGAGGCCGTAAAACAGGCGAATCACTATGAGTCTGATGTAGTAGTGAGACCCTGAACACCCTACCCTGTAGACCCTTCCCTAAGAAACAAACAAACATAAAGAAAAAAGAAAAAGAAAAAAGGAAAAAAAAGAAAGAAAACCTAGTACTTCAACTGAGAACTTCCACAAATGTTTTTGTTGTGCTTTTTTTTTTTTTTTTTTGCAGAACCAGGGATTGAACTCAGGCCCTGGCACTTGCCAGGAAAGTGTTTATTCCACTGAGCCATCTCCCTAGCCCCTGTGCTTTTGTTCATTTTTACCCTCGAGCATTTTCCAACTTCCCTTGATTGCTAGCAAAGAATTGTAAATTTTGTTGAAGAAAGGTTGTCTTACTAACCTTAATGCCCTGGAACACCTAGCACAGTGCTTTAGCTAGGTGATTTCTTAAAGGTTAGAAAACGTACATTTGTTGTTCCTAGAAATTATGACTTACCTCTAAGTAATTCCATGATTTTAAATAGCATAGCCAATTTTCTCACAAAAGGAAATGTTTTGCTGTTCTTTCTCACTGAGAGAACTATTAAAATATTTTAATGTCTCATGATACTCAGAAGGTGAATATATATTCATAATTTCACTTTAGTTCCATTAAAACTTTCCATCTCTATACAGTGACTCTCAAAATATCGATATTCAGCAGACTCAAGAAATACATAAAACTGAATCACTTATTTGATTAGAAGGTGACAGATGTTAAGTTTTTTTGTTTGCCAAACTATTTCACGAATTTGGCCACACATGAAAATCATTTGGGGATCAACAGAGCAGAATTCTGTCTAATGAACTTTAATGCTCCTTATTGAATAAGTTTCATGCCAAGAGGTAAAATCTACTTATTCCATAATCTAAAAGTCTGTGGCATTTAGTAGGAATCAGAGAAAGGATTTATATCTTAATAACCATGCCTAGTCAAAAAGTACTGGGATCAAATAGGTATTAAGCATCAAAAGTAAAATAAAAGGTAGGATTTCCCTAAATGTTATTTATTTAAATGTGAGAGAGAAGTAGGTTATAAAAGAAGCTTAGAGGAAATATAAATTTGTTTAATTGGAAAGTGGGTCAAAATACTATAGGAACCCAGAAAATATAAGTTCCTACTCACATGAAAGAAGTCCATGGGAGTGACACCAGGGCAACAATGAGAAGTTAGAATACAAAAGGAAGTGCTGCTTACAATGAATACGTTTGGTATATTACATCTTATCATGTATGTTGCATGGCAGGGTCAATCAGCAGAAAGAAACTACCCTGGGTTACAGAGAACCTAAAAATAAGCTATCCCAGTATAAGACAAGAGCTATAAGATATAAAGAACTATATGGTACTGCAGACATAATGAGAAAGACCCAAGGAAGGGCCACGTGATAAGCTGGTAGTGAAGAGACCTTCCTCGAGCTGAGGTTTGGAGAGAGTACAGTTCAGCACTCAGCACAGCAAGCTGCCACTTTCCCAGGGCTGCAGCAGGCTGTAGTTATCGAGCCACTGAAGGGCCTTGTGTTCTGTGAGCATGACACAGGCAGAGCTGCCCATGCCCTATTCCCCATCATGCAGCACCCAGAAATGAAGAAGCTTCCCCCTGAACAGAGCCCACAATACACGGTGTCTGCTTTAGAGTAAACATGCTTGAAGGAATTCAGTGTGTTACTGGAGAACATAACCTTAAAAAGTGAGTTTGGGGATGGGAAGAAATCAACTAGGACAACAGCATCTACAGCTTGCATAGAAGGAGCATAATCTAACTTTGTAGAATTTCTAGGAGGTTCAGTAAAAATTTGGCCTCTCAGAAGAGCGACATAGGAGGAAACTTGTCAGATGGAGAGTCCAGAACAGTGGGGAGTGGAGACTCAATTTTATTTTTTGACTACAAAAACAGATTCAGCGAGAAAAATACTTCTCTGTATTTTTTGGAGCTCCATACAAGATGGAAATAAAGGAACAATTAATGATTTTCCTATTCCTTTTGTACTAAAGTTTACAAAAGTCTCATTAAAATGTTTGAATTGCAACTCAATCTTAACTGGTTCAACTCCCTGTCCTAATAGGGACCCTAATGAGGGTTTAGTTACCTATTTTGGTGCCACTAGTATGAATACACTCTTGACCACGTACCTAACCTCAGAGGATACTTTAGGTATTGGGACGAGACAAAGACTGAACAGTTGGAGCTTCCTTAGCAGCCTCCACAAGCAGTTGCCTTCTCTATGTCACCAAATAGAACCTAGGAGCAGAAGATTTGGAGTTGCTTCTCCTCTCACCCATCTCCAGTAATTCTGTTGGTTCTCAGCTACACTTTTGTCTTCGTCAGAAACATCATCATCCAACACAATGGTTAGGAAATGTCACCAAAAAGACAGATCCTCACTCCCTGAACTCTGGTCGGTTTACTTGGAATCAAAACACTCTTGTAAAGAGATCTGATTTGATTACATCTGGGTGTAGTTGCCCATGGAGTGTTCCTCTTCCTTTTACAGCTTGCATTGTCCTGCTGTCTAAATGCCAGAAAGTATCTGGAAACACTTCAGGAAGGAGAAAAAATGGCTTCAGTGAAGACTATCCTGGGGAGATCTTCTTCCAAGTTTGAAAACTTGGAAGGAGCTGACCTTGAGGCTGCCAAGCAGGACCTGACTCAGACAAAACAAGTGGATTCCTCACTGGGAATCCTGGATAAAACTGAAAAGGAACAGAGCAAACAAGCAGTAGAGATGCATATTTGAAAGTCTACAGAAGAGTGGACCAGCACCTCTCTGAAGAGTGCTGATATTGCTGTGAAGATGGAGTTCGAGTGTGCCGCAGAGCACTCTGTTGAGGAAGGCTGTACTGGATCATGAGGATAATGAGGAAGGGGCACCAGTTGGAGGTGATCAAGGATGATGAGCAAGAGGCTGAGGATGGAGAGGATGACAGACAGCACCCAAAGTGAGGGTGAATCCTAAGCACCTGTTGGGGTTAGAATTCCTGCCCATTATTTCTTGACCCAGGTGCTTGTCTAAGGTAACAATTTCAACACGCTGTCCACTTCCATGTCTAACAATGCTCGCTATTCTCTCTATCTTTGACCTTCCCATGTTCACGACTGTCCTGTGCCTGGTCCACTTTTGTCTCTCTAAAGAGCAGTGACTCAAATTACATAAACAGCAAGTATCACCATAAATACACATGTATATTAAGGAAATTTGACAAAAGACATGATCAATGACAATATCTATTGTATTTCTGAGGTAGGAGATTATCAATTATCTATAAATAAATACTTATTCAATGTTTATTACTTAGTAAGCAATGTTACCAGAGAAAGAGATTTAGTACTGAACAACTCAGATTAAGTTTGTACTCAGGGGGCTTACAAACTAGTAATGACAAGTATACAAGGAAGGAAGGAAGGAAAGAAAAAAGGAAAGAGTAAAGAATTATCAGGTAAAGATAAGTGATGAGTGCCATAGATTTTGAAAGGGAGCACTGACAAATATTTTTAAAAACAAGGGCCAGTGAGATAGATCAGTGGACTAAGCATCTTCTTAGACAAGCGCAAGGGCTGGGGTTTGATCCCTGGTACCAGATGCTCTGCTGGCCCCACCACCAGGCATGCTCAGCCAGAGACCAAGTCCAGGCATGATGGTGCACACCAGTAATCTCAGCACTAGGGAGGCTGGAAACAGGAGAATCACCAGGAGTTCGAGCTATGTAGTGAGACCCTGCACACACAAAAAGAGTTTATACAAGACTGTACTTTACAGGAGACAATAAGACTAACATAATGAAAAAGCTATAGAAAAAATAAATGAATGCAGTATGATTCTACAGTATTCATTTATCAGTTATGAATGTGTGGCTTATGAGCTAAATTATCACTCTAGTTTATGAGTGGCAGCTACTTCAAGAGAGATGATAATTGGCATGTGCTCATTAGAGAAAATTTCAGTATTAAAGATGAGATAGTAACAAGTGGAAATAACAGCTTCTTTTCTCTCACAGCCCTTGATTTCAAGACCAAAAATGTCAAAGAGACTATAAGCGACCCTTGAGTATGTAGCTGCTACTTTAGATCTGTTGATATATTTTCCAGTTTGTATCTTTGAAATCTGAGTGTACTGATGGAATAAAGATATCACACTTGGGGCGGGGGAGATAGCTTGGCACTCTGAGCACCTGCCTGCCTGGTGAGCAAGGACCCAGGCTCTGGTCCTGGTACTGCATGCTCTGCTGACCACCACCTGTATTCCCAGCACAGGGAGGCTGAGCCATGAGGATCACTGTCAGTACAAGCTGTATCATGAGACCTGTACCAAACAAATAAAGACTATATAAATTAAAAAAAATATATCACACTTGATAACCATTTATGTAGCTTCCAAATTTGCTGTGAATTCACATAGATTCATATAGGGCATAAAAAGTTTGAATGTCTGTTCGGTAATGATTCAAAACATCACCTTAGAAGTTAATAATAAAATTCCAGAATTCTGGTATAAAGTCATGGGTTAACACATATTTTTAAAGTTTTGAGCTTGTGCAGTATGTTGAATAATACTCAAAAAGATGAAAGCAAAGAAGAATCAATTATGACCTTTATAATGGTTGAAATCATTGGTAATATTTATCAGAAATGTTTGAGCTATTCTGGGTGTGGTGGGACACACCTGTAATACCATCACTAGGGAGACTGAAAACAGGAGGGTCACTATGAGTCTGAGCTGCATAGTGAGACCCTGTATCAAATATATTTTTTTAAAATGAAAAAAAAAA
>NDGM011057784.1:0-10651 GCA_002564305.1 Octomys mimax
CAGGGTCTCACTACGCAGATCAGACTTGTAGTGATCCTCCTGTTTTCAGCCTCCCAAGCGCTGAGATTACAGGCACGCGTCACCATGTCCAGTCTACATTTTCTTTTTGAAACCATGTTCAGAGGGCTTCATTACCCAGCCACCCCTCTACCTCCCATTAAGATAGATATAAAAGACAGCTGTTATTTCTGGTCCAGAATATTTTTTTTTCAGGAGATTCCCTTGCTAAACTTAGAGACTCCCTGCCATATTTCCACAGAATCTATTTAATTGCAGGAAGTAGAAGTTCATTTCCTAGTGATCTCAACACAAGAAATCAGTGCCCAGATGCTAAGGTTCACTTTTCCTTAGGTTAGGAACAAAGTGAGAGGTACAGTAGTGTATACATCTGTACTTATTCACAGAGTGAGCCTGGAGCTTTAGAACAGCAAGGAGAGTGAAAAGAAACCCAGCTGTTGCTTTCATTTTACCTGGTGAGGAACAGAATGGGCAAGGGCCAGCATTTATTTATGTTCAGTCATTATCATCAAAGGTGAGCTCAAGGAGAATCAATCAGCTTGGGGAGACAGGCCTAGGTATTACCTATCTCTGATTACACTGAATCACTTTGACAAAGCCACTTACAGTCTTTGAATTGTGACTTGCTTGTTTTTCTTGTTCTTAGATACATCAACAGGTCATATGAAATGAGCCGCCTATTAAAAATGAAAATTTTGTGGTATACTCCAAGTAAAAATCTTCTGCTTAGGCCTCTGGATATAAACTTGCCTTAGTAGCCATGTGAAGTTGTAAACTTCTCATTGCATGTTTTGGAAGTGGTGTGGCAACATTCATATATATGCTGGAAGTTGTACTGGCCCAAGGATAGCAGGTCTGGACTGCATCATGTTTCTGGCACCATTATACTGTGATTTGACTTGTTTCCTTGACGTTTTTATACCACTTTTTGTTATAAGAAGGCATCAATATAATAGGGGAAAATGAAGGGACAGGTGATGCACTCATAATTTGGTCAAGAGAACATAAAAGCTCAACTCTCTGCACTTCGGAAAATAAAGCTACATCTAATTTGAATGTGTGAAAATGAATCTGCATTGAAGCAGAGGGACCACTTTGTAGGCGAACACCATGACCTTTAGGCACATCGCGGTCAAGGCACGATCTTTCATCTCTTCCTTCCCACCTAGTTCTAGCCAAAGCAGAAGAGGTCATTAGAAGTTAAGGCTGAAGTAGGAGAGAGGATGATGTGAGAAAAAAAGAAAACTTTGACTCTTCCTCATTCTGTCTTTTCTTTTTAAGCTTTTATTTCAGTTTTTAGAGAAGTGAAAGGAAGTCCTATGCAAGTTCTTTTTAAAACTTTAGGAAGAAATAAAATTATCTCTGTTTATAGAAAAAAAAAAAATATATATATATATATATTCCAGAGAGAATTCACAAAAAATAATAGGTTCAGCCTGGCCATATAGGACATAAGATTACTATACAAAAATCAGTCCTGTTCCTTTATTTTGGTATACTGGGGATTGTACCTAGGCCTCACAGATTCTAGCTAAGTGTTGTACCACTGAGTTACATCTGGTCCTCTTCAATTTTCCTGGGAGACAAAGTCTTCCTAAGTTGCCCTAGCTGGTCTTGAGCTTGCAATGCTCTCATCTCAGCTTCTCATGCAGATGTGATTCCAGGTATGTGCTACTGAGCCTGTCTCACAGTATGAGCAATCTGAAAATTAAGTGAACAGTTCATTTACAGTAGCATTATAAAGAATAACATACGAATAAATTAAACCTACATAGTGGGAAGATATCTGCCTTCCTGGATTACAAGATAATATTGTCACAGTGCAGCTCAGTCTACAGATTCACTATATGGTAGTCACTGTCAAAGTCTGTGAGTCTGTTCTCAAATTCATATGGAAATCTAAAGGACCCAGAATAGCACAAACAGTTTTGAAAAACAAGACTGAGAAGTCATCTAAGGGTCTAAGGACTCACAGTTTGCAGTTTGAAAACTTGTCACAAAGCTGTCTGTCATCGACACAGTGCAGTACTGGTGAAGGGAGGAAAGCCATACAGACCACCAGATCAGAGGCAAGAACCCAGAAACAACCTGTTCCATGGTGGCTGGCTGACCTTCAGTGAGAAGGTAAGACAGCCACATGGAAGAAGTCTTTCGCTGAGGGTACCTCATGGTGTAGAGACCTCCATGCAAGCGGGGGCAGGGGAGATGGGCTGGAATTGTGGCACAGTGCTGTAGGACGTGCCTGGCATGCTTAAGGCCCTGGGTTCAGTTTCCAGCACCATCAGAAAAGAAAGAAAAGAATAAAGATGGACTACTATCTCAGAGTAAATATCCAAATTGAATTGGAACAGATGAAAAAGTAAGAACTAAGTATCATGGAATTCTTATAATTGAGTAAATCTTGGGTTAGTCAATGCTTTCTTAGATATGACACCAAAAGCAGACATCAGTAACAAAAATATATGTTGATTTCACCAAAATTTAAAAAAATCTGTGCTTCATTGGACTCCATTAAGACCCAGAAAAAGGCAATGCAAAAGAATGAGAGAAAAAAATTTTGCCAGCTATATAGAATCTGCCCTCCTAGATGCCATTGATCTCAACATAAAATGATGATTCAGTTGAAGATGGCAAGGGAAAAAGATTACAAGAGGCATTTCTTTAAAGGTAAGTCACGGTAAATACAAGAGAAGAAGCTCAACACCCCTGGTCATTAGGGAGATAAGCACCAGCCACAGTGGGGTGCCACTCTATACACATTTGGGGGCTATTATCAAAAACCCAAAAGCAAATGAGGAAACACGTTTGGAGGGGTGTGGAGACATTCCTCCTTCATATTGCTGGTAGGACTGTAAAGTGGTGCAGGTGCTCTGGAAAACAGTTCGATACTTCCTGAAAAGGACAGTTAGCAGTCTGGCTTGGTAATGGATAGCTGTAATCCCAACACACTGGGAGGCTGAAGGAGGATCAAAAGTTCAAGCACAGCCTGCGAAATTTAGCAAGACTTTCTCTAAATAAAAATTATAGAGCCTGCTCAGAGGAATGTTACTCATAGTAGCCAAGACATGTCTATCAGAGGATAAAGGAATAACCAAAATATTATATATCCATGCAGAGTGAACAGAGTATGAGGGTAGTAATGCGCATAGTCTGACATAGGTGAGTCTAAGATACCATGTTAAGTGGCAGAAGCCCGACAGAAGGTCATGTCTTACGGAATCTCACATGAAGTGTCCAGACTAAGCAAATCTCAGAGACAGGACATAGGGAAGTGATTTCTAGGGGGCTCGTATAGAGGAAGGAATTAGAGGAGCTGCTACCTCACATGGGGTCCTACTGGGGGTACTAAAAATATTATAAAATTCATTGGACTTACAGTTTTCCAGCTCTGAAAACATATTGAAACCAAGTGAATCCTGTACTTTATGTGGGTATATTCTTATATATGAATTACATTTTACTAAAACTTTATTAAACAGAACTTTATGGCTCAAATGTTACATTGTCCAATTTAAACTCACTATTAACTGAAATCCTGTGTAGTGTGGTGTTAACCCGTAATGTGTGTTGATCCTAAAACAATGGCACTCTACCTTTTATATCAAAGAGGAGATGCCTTGACGATCCCTTGGCCTGTATTGTTGGAAAAAAGATACTGGAATAATCTGCATAGACTTTACTGGTTAAACATCCCAGTCTGACATCTGAAATGCTCCAAAAATAAGAAAATTCTTGAGCACTGCATCACTTCATGGGCAGTTTCAGATTTCGTGTTTTGGGGATTGTAGATTAGTGATGCTCAGTCCATATTGTCTGGCAACAATGCAAGCCCGACATGTTGATGCAACTTGTCCTTCTCCCCACCCAAGAAGTCCATGCTCCTAAGCTGTTCCTTTGGCCTCCAGCTGAAGACTGCCTGTCTGAGTCTGGGACCTCCAGGTGCTCCTGACCTTGGAAATACATTGGGTAGTGCTAAAGATAGGGACCAAAGGAAGAGCATATTACCTAGTGTTAGAAGGGTTGCTTCGAGAGCTGGGCCTGGTAGTGCATACCATAATCCCAACATTCTGGGAGGCTGAGGCAGGAGTGTTCTGAGTTCAAACCCAACCTAGGCAACATAATAAGACCCTACCTCAAAAATTGTAAAATATAGTTCAGAAGGAAGATCCTGGAAAACAGACAGACAGACAGACAGACAGACACACACACACACACACACACACACACACCCTACCTACTTTGAAACCCAGCTTACTTGATTCAGTTCCTCAAATTTCTGTTTTTATTAAAGCAAGGTGGCTCTCACTGGTTTAAAAATTGTCAGGATAGTCAAGTGGCATTTGTACTTTGGTTCCAAAACTTGATATGCTATCATGTCATGTGGAAACGGTGCAGTTCAGAGCCTTGCTTATATTCACCTTAGTAAACTCTGCCCCATCTGACTGTTTCATGAAAGACTAGGATAACAGAATGACCCTTCTTCTGCTACACTGCTAGACCTGGGCTCGTGAGAGGTTAGCTTGCAAGAAACATTCTTTGCATTCTGATTTTGACCTGTTGGCTTTTAGTTTATATCCATGCAAGAAGATTTAACTTCCTTGAAACTGAAGATCAAGGATTATTACTCACATGCTAAAATGTTGATGTATCTGTTTTTGTGCTTGTTATCTGGATGATTGGAATGTTCTGCGGTGATGTTCATATCAGCCGTACAGCGCTGCACTTCCTAGTGACAGAAACAAACAGCAAGACTTCAGACATGCTTCAGAATGAAAGGTACTACAGGAAGGTCCCAGACTTCTCACATGGTGGTGGTGCTGCCGATAAAAATAAACACAATGGTCTACCTATCATATAATAGTACTTACAGCTATGCACAGCATACCGTTACTTGATGTTAATCAAAACTGTCTTATTGGCCCTTGCATTCACTGTGCTATTTTTTAATCACCATTTTAGAGGTACCCCTACTTACAAAAAGGGTACTAGAGACATTAAAAGTTACTAGGTGTTTCATGGTGGCAGCATTCTCATACATCTTGTGTTTACTGTCAGGGATTGTGTTTACAATCCAGTCAGGGCGCCGTGCTGAACCTAGGTCTGTGTACATGTGGTATGTTGTGTGTATGGTGAATAAAAGAGAATGAGGCATAGGACTCAGAATATGTTCTTTTCAGATATAAAATATCCATGAAAGACAAACATACTTCCTAGCATTGAAGTTGTCATGTCTTCCCCAAAACCCAACTTCAGATATGATGATTACCAGAACCATAACCATTTCCTATGGAGAAAATGAAGAAGGTATAATGATTTTTAAAAAAATTTTGTGTACTGGGGATCGAACATAGAACTTTGTGCTGGCCAGGCAGGTGCTTATGCTGCTGAGCTATCTCCCCAGCCCATGATTTTTATTCCTAACTCATCAATCAACTTCATTCCAGATTTTCACATAGGCATAGGGAAACAAAAAAATGTCTCTTTTGATTGAATAACAGTTCAGCAAAAAAAGATAGTAAGTGCAATCAAGAAGCCTTAAAAAATGATGAGAGGAGAGCTTAAAATAAGAGATGACAGCTCCACTCAGCCTTACAGGGTGACCGGGAATTTGAACAAGTATAGTGTCCACAATCAATTGCTATGTGGTTGGTGCAGGCCTAAGATGCAAGAGACCACAGATTGATTCTAAGGACTCAGTGCTGAAATGGCAGCCATACATGCTCATCTCTGGCTCAGATGTGTAGCCCTGATACATTTTCTTTAAGTGAACTCCCTTACAAAAAGTAGTGAGTAGCAGTTCAACGGGGAATGATGTGGTTCTACTACCTGAGCCATGGATATAAACATCTTCCATTAAGCCAAATAAGGTACAGTTAAGTTCGTGACCTATGAACCACTTCCATCCTGGGAGAAGGTTCCTTAGTGAGATTTATTCACAAGTCCAAGTGACTGTAGCACCATCTTTGACACAAATACACAATGTAAACCTTTTGAAAACACTAAACCACAGCATCTACACTGCCTTTCCTCTTGCTCCCAGAACCCTGGGCTCTGATTGAGCACTGTGCTATGTATACTGTCCCACTGTACAGTAAGCACACAGCGCCACAGCTGTGACAATGTCTGGCAGATACTGGCAAAAAAAGAAAACGAAGAGAAAGCCCACAACAAAATACTACTTCTTCGGTTTGTATGTATTTGCAAATGTTCTTATACAAAGTCAGTATTTGTGAAAGTTTGGCACTTCAGTGTTTGTAAGTCAGGCACTTACTGTACATGGATGCTGAAAAGCCGAATTTTCTATAGTGCATGATTCAAATTCCAGAAAGTACCAAAGCTACCTAATAAGGGAAGTCATTAGCAGGCTCAGCTACTACAAAGAGCAGGAGAAAGTAACACAAAATTACCAGGAGAAAGGTTTTACACATGGAAGGTATAACGGCTTAGGAGTGTACAGGCTTTTTCACAAAGCAGTTGCATAGCAATTATGAATATTTTCATAATTTCATGAGCATTTATTTATGTATTTATTTATTTAATTTATTTATTTTTTGGTGGAACTGGGGATTGAACTCAGGCCCTTGTGCTTGCCAGGCAAGTGCTTATTCCACTGAGCCATCTCCCCGGCCCTTTTTTTTTTTTTTTCCAGAGCATTTACATTAGGTACAATAAAAATAAGAAACTGATCCTTTTATATTCACAAAGCACTTTCTAGGGAGAAGACCACTCTACAAAGGAGGAACTTGCTGCTGTAACCAAAGAAATTAAGGAATTAAATACTTTTTTTTGTGTTCTAAGGAACCACGTTCTAAAGATTTTCCAATTATTAGATGCAGTATGTATGGAACTTTTCAAAACTGTAGGCCTTCTGAGCTCTCCATTAAAAACAAAATCCCCACAGGCACGAATTTAACCCACCTCTTTGGGAAAAAGTTATTTCATGATAGTTGTGGTCTGCTTCATATATATGTGATAAACTCTGCTATTTTCTCTTCAATTCTGAAATAGTCTAAAACCTATAGCTTCATAAATTCTACTTTAAAGGGGCTTAAGGCTGCATTTGGTTTTCTAAACTGAGAGAAAGTATGGGCACAATGTAACGAGTCATATGTTAACATTAACTAAAACATAAGCCATGCAGAACACGCCCAGAGCATGGGATCTTTTGGAACTCTCTTAAAGCATGTTGTAAGTCAAAAGACAGAAAATGTTTGAAAATATATTTGTGTTCTAAAATATACTAATTCAATCTATATGTAAGTCCTAGAAATAAGCTGACAGACTTGCTTGGTTTTTGGCTTTGTCTTTTCTTCTTCTTCTGCTTTTTTTTTTTTTTTTTTTTTTTTAATCTTTTATATATATGTGCTTGATCCAGGGACGTACTGTGTAGCTCACAGCTCGGACTTGTAATGATCCTCCTGTTTTCAGCCTCCGAGTGCTAGGATTACAGGTGTGTGTCCCTCGCCCAATCTTAGTGGTTGGCTCAATGCTCACAGGGTTGGAGCTGGAGTGCCATGTAGTACCTGGGATCAAACGCCGGTCTCTGTGCTTGCCTAAGCAGGTGCTTAGTCTGCTGAGCTATCCTGGTGGCCCTGGTTTCTGGCCTTGAAATACATACATTTGGCACATTCATCTTCAGGGTAGTTGTTGAGGTATTCTGAGAGATTTTAGTTTCTGGTGTTCCAGTCTGAGATTCATTTCGGTGATTGAYTYTGCTCCCCTGTGCAGTGGATCTGACCACCTCTGTACGGACAGAAGYGGGCCTCCCCTGTAACGTAATGCACTGGACCAGGACTGGACGGGAGCAGCTGTGTATACTGTTTAAAGCAGTCATTCAATATGGTCGATCAAATTCTGATGTTACCTAGAACTTTGGTCTGGTCCTTTGCCTCTACTTCATATATTTTCAATTATGTGACTAACAGAAAACAAAGAATAGTCATAAATGATGTTAAATCTGATTTTATTAGAACTCAGATGGTGGGCTAAGGAGATAGCTTGGTGGTCTAAGTGCCTGCCTTGGCAAGCGCAAGGAAATGAAGTTGATCCCCGGTACTGTATTCCGTGCCCACCCTGAAACCAGGCATGGTGGAGCCCACCTGTAATCCCAGTGCTGGGGAGGCTGATACAGGAAGGTCACTGGGAGGCTGAGCTGTGTAGTCTGAGACCCCGCCTCAAATAAATAGCAACAACAATGACAACAAAATTTGGTTAAAAAACCCTTCATTCAGTTTGCACGAGATGTGATTTTTGTCTTATGGATACCAATGCCATCTGTAATTTCTGTCAGTACTGTTTGGATCATTTAGATGCTGATAATGTCATCTGATCATGGAGTGGTCTTTTTCAGCCAAAACTGGCATTTCAATTTTTTTTTTTTTTTGGCATTTCAAAATTAAGGTAATATTAACAGGTGTTAAAACGCTTACAAGTGACACTGGCCATGACCCAGTGAGCATACTGAAGTGCCCTATTCAGCACAGTGATAAGTAGTTTACAATAAAGGACCTGGGCATGGTGGCTCCTTTCTAGCACACCTGCCATTCCAGCACTTGGGAGGCTGAGGCAGGAGGATTGTTGCAAGGTTGAGATCAACCTGGTCTACAAAGTGAGCTCAAGGCCAGCCTGAACGGTATAGTGAGACCATGTCTCAAAATGACAAAAAAGAAAACAAAAACAAAATAAAAAGCCAGACCTCACCTTTGTTGTTTCTATAACCTCAGATCCTCCAAATGCATACAGTAGATACTAACAGGTACACAGCCACAAGAGCAGACCAGTAGGAACAGGAAGTTTACAACACAGATCAACACTGAGCAAATTAACATTTGATAGAGGCACTCTTCACAGATGAAGGATCTGACACGTCACTGATGTGGGAGAGCCTCTCAGGTGCACAGCAAGACCCGCTGTCCTGGAAGACTTTCTGTCTCTCTATTCTGCGACCCCATTCAAAGACCAAACCGCGCCTACAGCTTTTGGTACCAGTTAGCAAAGCAAGACTGGAAAATGTATTTGGACCTGGAGACCCGGTGTTAGATAAGCGTGTCCGCCGGGCAGTCAGGCTCCAGGTGCGTTAAGGGGGCCATCCTACACAGGCCTGCTGCGGTGAGGTCAGGACTAGCCAGGGCTTGTGGAGCATCTGACACACAGCCGATCCGCCTACCTCATTACCTTCCTGAGGTCCCAGAGTGTGGCCAGTCACGTGAGGCATGATGCTGACCTTAGTTATTCTTACTCCCAAGCTTCTTTTGAAGCCTGTTACCAGTTTTCCAATTTAGCAGTTACTAAAACAGAATGCTTGTTTTCACTGATTTCAAATCATTGCTAAATTAGGGGACGGTATACTGGCCATTTTTCCACTGTCTTTTCCCCCCTATCTATTGCTGCTTCACTGTTCTTTTCAAGAGGGATCTGGCTCCTTCCTACCCTGCTCTCCCCACCCCACTCCCCTATCTATCAGCTGGTAATATTTAAGCTGTAAACTCTGGTGAGGTAGACTCAAGCTCCTAAGCAGAATATATTTTTAAAGGATAGAAGTAGGCTATAGAGGCCAGGATTTGTTAACTAGCAGGCATGATTTTGATGCAGCTGAGCCCATCTGAAGACATCAAGTGTATGGAGGTGTAGTTCATTATTCCGAATAATTAAATGGTGTCAGAACCAGCTGTGATGAACAGCACTGGGGTCTCAAATCATAAATAATTGAGGAAGCAGAGGTGCACTGGATCTTCCCGATCAGATTCTGCTCTCCAGTGGATACATGTTTGCCCTGAATACCATCAGCACTGTGAATGCCTCAGTACTCTTGCTCCCTCATTCAGCCAGCAGTCAATGGAACTGAATCACTGGAACACCACACACAGCCTCTGTGCTCATGAATACAAAATGCTTGACTTAAGCCAGGTCTTTGTGGTTGAATAGGCATGTTTTGGGGGCATCTCGTAACAGCATTGAATACTGGATGGGGCTTTGTTCTATGAAACATGACTTTGCGGAATAAATCAGAGGTTCCTTTCCCATGTTTCTATCACCATTACTTCTGTTGTCTTCAAAAACAACAGGAACTAAAAGAATTCAACATGAGTCTTCAATAGATTTCCTTCCTGATGCCCTTGGGGATTCCAAATTTGCCTGGTCGTGGGATTCGGCCACTTTTCTTTCCCATTGTTCACTAACTACCCAGGATCAGTGCACCTCCAGACACAAGGGCTTCCTAGCTTCATTTGGGCCCCACAGCCAATTGTGTGAGAAGAGGGAGCAGGTTAGCTTCTTCCTTTCCATTTTAAAGTAGCAGTGAGAAGAAAGGAACTGATTTACCCACACGGCTAGAAGACAGCTGAGCTGCCATGAAAACTTGGCCTCCTCAGCGCAGCTCTCGCTGCCAGAGCTGTGCCTTAGTTAAGCGCCTCAGTGAAGAAAAGGGCAGTCTGTTTAATAGCTCCTCATCGACACCCTGTCACTGCTGCACTGGCACGGGACCCAGACTTGGCAGGGTGATGCGTGCCACAGTCTACCTTGTTTCCTACACACCAGTGTTCAGAATGGGAAGGCAGAGTTAACCCATCTTGTCCCCCCAGGAATTAGTAATCATGAAAACAAGGATCAGTGATTTCTTTCTGAATAATTCACC
>NDGM011057788.1:0-20537 GCA_002564305.1 Octomys mimax
ATCAAAAAAAAAAAAAAAAATCCAAAACTGATTGCTTAGACATGACTAAGTTTTCTTCAAAATGTAAGTACAAATGCAGAGAATACAATTGCTGGACATTCCTTTCATATGCTTTATTAAGTACAATGTTTTGCTTTTGCCTTGTCTGAACATGCCCTGCCCTTAGGGCTGCCGGGGCCCTGCGGCTTCCTGACACCAGGTAAGGGGCCATGGGCTCCCCCCGGCTCCAGCCACACCTCTCACCTGCCTGCCTCCTGTGCTGCCGACTTCCTGTGTTGACACCCTTCTTCCTCATTGTTTCCCTTCCATTTTCCCTGGATGTACTTGTGACTTCTAAATGGCACCTTATAACAATACTGTTGCCCTCTCTTATTGCAGTAGTACACATGCAAAAAATCTGAATGGGAAAAAAAATCTAAAATCTAACTTGGAAAATGTAAAGAGAAACATTTTATTTCTGCAAAAAGAAATAAAATTAACCCTTTATTACACCACCTACACAGAACATAACTCAATTTATTTTATGTATCTTTCCATTTGGGACGGTCAAATAAATGAATTTAGATTTCTCCCATGAAACAGGATAGAAGTTACATCATAGATGTTTCAAGAGAGTCAATGAAAATGATGTAGAGGAAAAAAATTGTTGAAATTTCTAAATGCATAATCCTCAGAGGTTGAATAAGCATATTTTAGATGTAAAACTAAATCCTATGCCTTGTAGACTGCAGAGAGAAATAAGCTGTAGTCATCCCTTCAAAGACCTGCTGGCATGGTTTTTAAAAAAATAAGCTTACAACAACTGCACATTTATGTGAAGAGGACATGTTGTAATAGGTGACACTGGGCAATAGACTGATTAAAGCATGCTCTCTCCAAGCCAGCTAGGGTGAAATCCTAGGTTCATTTCCTGGTAGGCAGGTAACACTAACTTAATCACCTAACCAGTCTGTATCTCAAGTTCTTCCTCAGACAGAAACAAAAATATGAACCTCAAAATATCTCATTAAAGTTAAATGAATTGGTATAATTGGGCATGCGCACTCTAACTCAATATAGATTGACATTTAATTGTAATACAGCATTTCAAAACACAAACCTCCCCCAAAGAATGACAGCATACAGTGCATGATTTGTGATAAAGAAGGAATTTTCAAAAAATCTATTTAGTCCCAATCATTTTAAAATTGACATTTCTAACACTTGTTTCCATACCTCTGTGTGAAATTGCAATTGCAGCAGATTTTACATTTTACAACATTTATAACACGTTTCTTCCATTGATCTTTTAAATGTGTTTGATGGTATCTTAATACCACACTGAATACTAAAAGAAACAAAAATAAGCTCCTCCTGAAAATATTACATTGTCCCACCCCCAAAAACTTCTGTATTTTTTTTCTTGAACTTCTATTGCTAGAAATAGCATTGTATCATTCTTAGGTAGCAAAAAATAAACTTTGCAAAAGGATTTTCTAATTTCTTGCTATCAAAAGCCTACTTTTATATTTTTCTCTAAATTGAATTATTGTCTTGAATACTACAACATCACGAATAAAAACAGGACAGATATTTATGTGTCTTTAAAATAACATATTACAAACTAAAAGCAAGCTTTTAATATGGTGCTTTATGTAGTTATATGCATTGATTAAAATAACTTCATAAATAACAGCTATTTAAAATTGTTCTTTTGTAATCTTAGATGTTTCCTTGAGGCAGTACACCATGCTAAGTTTTTAGTAGATAGACAGGTGAAATAGGAGAGGAAAGATTGTCAAGGGGTAGAAGAGAAGGGAAAAGGAGCATAAAATCTCATTTTTAAGCATGTTATCCGGCAGATTACATGGGGAAGTTGAGAAATTACAAATGGATTCTGTTACGCCTCTCTATGGCCTGGGATACCCTTACTTCGCTTTTAAGGATAGTGGTGTTTGATTGTATGTCTTAACTGTACAATTTCTCAAAGCCATTTCTTTCTTTTGCTATTCTTCTTGCTTGCTACCTTTCCATCTTCCTTTCTTCCTTTCTGTTTCTGAGACTTCTTTAAAAATTATGACACAATTTTGAAAAATTACCCCTTTCATCGTACTCTTATGATATCATGGTTCCTATAAATTTATTTGATGCTCTCAGAAGTCCTACATATACACAGTGCGTGCCTGTGCATTTAATCCATGACTTGTCTGATTAATTGGGCCTGTATTTTCTCTGAATGACCATAGCTTCTTGTGTACTTAATGCCACATAAATAGGAATAAGCTTGAGAAATTGATTGTCATCAGCCCTGCTGTCTACAACTTTCTGCAGTGAAGGAAATGTTTTCTGCCTCTTCCACCTGATAGAGTAGCCCCTAGGCACGCATAGTGATTGAGCAACCAGCGTGTGGCTAATCTGATAAAGGAAATGAATTTTTCCATGTTATTTAAACCTACACTTAAAATATCCACACGAGAGTCATGGCTAAGATTGTCAGTAGTGCAATGAAGTCTGACAGAAGACTTCATTACAAGTGTGTAGAAGCCTCTTGTTCAGGCAACCTGCCAAGGGCGAGGCTGTCTCACCAGGTGGACAAAGACACCGTAGCGAAAGGTGTGGGAGGAACGTTCAGACTGAGCTGAGGCTCGGTCCCTGACAGATGCTGGCAAGCCCTAGATCTGCCAGCTGAAGCCTGACAGTTTGGTTTAACACTCAGCTCCTTAGCAAATCAATAGACCGCATATTTTTCAAGGTATATTTTAAATTGAATGGCAAACAACACTGGTGCTGCCAGCATACACATTGGAGAGCCAACCAACATACTGCAATAGCACTTAGAAGACCTTAGGATTTATTATTTTCTATACCTTAATATAATGTTAGAGCGATAGCAAGCTCCGAGATTCATAATGCTTTTTGCATTTGTATCAGAGTTTGTCAAAATATTGTGAAGTTTCACTGTCTTATTAATTCTCTGCTAGTTCAAGATTTATGACAATTCAGACTGACAATCTGCCAGTGCCCTGCTTTTACTATTGACGTAACAACAACAATAATAGTGATGACTCACTTCATTTTTGAGCACTTTTCATTATGCGGAGCACTTTATCTGAAATTTAATTCTTTGATCTTCATATTGTTCCTATGCAAGAAACGTTGTTTTCCCATTTGACAAACAAAAATTTTGTACTTAAAGTGAATAAGTAATTTATTCAGAATCACTGTGCTGCTGGAGAGACTCAAATGGGAACCCTCAATCTGACTCTAAAACTTTCTGATGATATGCACTTTATAATTTTCAGTAAAAATGGCCTAAACAAATGAACAATGTTAATAAGCTTGTCACCCTACTCTGGAATCATATTGAGAACAGGCAAGTCTTGCACTATCCTCAAATGTGTTCCACAAACTATTTACTCATAAGAAATAGATTAGTGGAAAGCAAAATATTCTAATCTGTTAATTAAAATAATTCACTCAGGGAAATCTCCTCAGTTCTGTGGTGTTGAACATGCATGCTTTATGAGCTTGTAAGTAACAACATAATGTTTCTTTAAATATTTCATGATTTGATATTTTCTTATTTTAATTTAACTTAGCCCAGGGTAGTGTACGTGGTGCGATGTGTGTGTATTTTGTGAAATACGTGTAAGTAAAAATTCCCCAAATTGCCAGTATGTAATTCTCAACTACAGGAGGAAGTATTATTTATTTAAATCCATGTTTACTTATCTGTAGTTCAATATATTTTAATGCTTTATTGAAGAAAAAGTGACAAATTGAGAAAAGTAGCAAGGAGCATGCAACATTGCTAGCTTTTAACATTTCTTTTTTATTCTCCTGGTCTA
Source organism: Octomys mimax (assembly GCA_002564305.1). Taxonomy (NCBI): domain Eukaryota; kingdom Metazoa; phylum Chordata; class Mammalia; order Rodentia; family Octodontidae; genus Octomys; species Octomys mimax. The sequence continues at coordinate 3,828 of NDGM011057788.1, forward strand.
GTGAGGTTTGCTTAGCTATAAAGACAACTAAACTGTTTCCTTATTTCATGTGTCAGACATTCATTAAGTGTGTAAGCATTTAAATGAGTGAACATTGTATTGGAAATGAATGATAGATAGCTTCTTTGGTTCATTTAATGAATGCAACTGGGTACCAGGCAGAGTCCTGTGGTGCAAAGGATACGATAGACAACACAGAATTAAACTCCTATCCTCATAGAAAGTGTGTTTTATGAGAAAGTACATTAAATCGATCATAGTAAAATCGTATTGAAGTTTAGTGATGGAAATATGCGTAAGCCATCCATAACATACACCCAGACTTGTTGGTGATGGCATCGAAATGACACCACCAGGCGCTACAGGTCATCTTCCAATTCTTGCTGCGAGGCAAGTGCAGCTGAGAATAGAACACAGAGGAGAGGCAGAGGGAGGCCCAAGTGTCCGGGTGGTTGAGTGCAAAGAAAAGGGCAAGAATGGCTGCTAAAGAATTTCACAGCTTCTTTAGTAGAAGCCAACTCAATAGTTAAAAGAAAAAAAATGGTGAAAACTTTGTGATTCCTGAAATGACTAACAGTCACCACCCCTTGTTCATGCTCTTTCTCTGATTTATACAGAGAATCCCATGAATTCTAGAATTACCAGTGAAATTCCCTGTCACTCAGAAAGGATGAGCAACATCTTTGGGGGCAAATTTTTGGCAAGCTTGAATGAGATCTTTTTATTTAATATCTCAAAATTATTGACTAATATTACAATGGGTCATTTAACTAAGTATAACAATGATTAAATAATTTATCCAAAAGGAGAAGTAATGAAAAATTTACTTATTGGATCAGTTTTGAAGTCATACTTAGAACTCAGTCAAACCCTTTACGCATTTTTAGATTTAGTGACACTAACATACAACTTTGAAATAGCTTTAAGAAGATTGAGGGGCCACAGAGATGGCTCAGTGGAACAAGTACTTCCCTACCAAGCGGAAGGGTCTGAGTTCAATCCCCAGTTGTGAAAAAAAAAAAAAAAAAAGATTGTGATTTTCCACCTAGCCAAGGGGAAAAAAAGTTAAGTTTATACACAGTTAAGTGGTAACAGCATTTTTTTTTAAATAAAAGGGGTCATTCTTCACTACATTTTTTTTACCATTTAAAACTGGGAGAATGTCAACATTCATCTTAATAGGTAATAAGAATCAACATTCATGCTCATGCCTGAACACTTTGCACCCATGTTCTCTCTGATACAGTACATACATGTTTCCCTGTTCCATTTAGCTTAAAAAGCTCATTTGCTGGCCCCAGGTCACAGAAGGACACAGCAAACGCCTAAGCCTGGTGACACAAGATGAGTGATTCTTAGTTTTTTTGCACTTTTCCCTCTTATGTCATGTAGGCTCATGCCACTGTAAAATCCCTCATCCAGGAGACCATCTCCAGCTGTCAGCCAAGACACTCAGGCATCCGCAGCTGCCACCTCGCTGGCGTCCATGGCTCTAGTGCAGTGCTTTGTGCTTGTTCTCTGTTCCTTCTTCCTTTAGTGACCTTTGAACTTTCTCCTTGCCTCTTGCTTCTCCTTTCCTTGACACCTTTCTGCTTTACATATTACGTTATACAAGCTTGCGTGTGTTCTATCTTAGTCTTGCTATTTCTCAATTGATTTTACTTAATGGCTTGAAATGTCTAGCCCTGACTTCTTTTATAGACTTCAAATTCATATTTCTGGTCACTTAGGTTTCTCATCATTAATGTTTGCAGAAACCTAAAATATATCTTTCAACATACACTTTCTTATTCTGCAAATTCTTTTATCATTTATAGGTGTCTGCTAACTCTGCTGAACTGGGTCTCCAGTACTCAGGCATTTCCCTAAGCTTTCTCATCCTAAAACTTATCCTACTGCCTGGAACAGTGTAAAGGTTCCCTAAATATTTGATAAAGAATGGTTTATCAATATACACTTAACAAAGATTCCCTTGATATTAATGCTTGATAAATGCTTGGGCCAGTGAGATAGATCAGTGCCTGCTTAGGCAAGTACAAGGACTGGGTTCGATCCCCAGTACCGCATGCCCTGCTGGCCCCGTCCCCTGGTCCTCTGAGCTGGCCACGGAGCCCAGGCTTGATATCACATGCCTGTAATCCCAGTGCTGGGGAGGATGATAGCAGGAGGATCACGACAAGTCTGAGCTGCAGAGTAGACCCTGTACCAAATACATAAAAAAAAAAATGCAATGACAGCATTAGAATAGCTGCTTAAGTAAAAGCCCCTTTTAGTTCATTATGCCTTACAACAAATATCACCTATGTGTCTTTTGAGTTGTCTTTGATAGGCCTCTGCCTCTCTGAAAGAGTAACGCTAGAGGAGTTTGTTATTGGATTCATGCTTCCAGTGGATGCCAGAATGAAGGCATGCTCGTGTTTAAGTTAGAAATTTTTGTCGGGAGCCTTTGGTAATAAATCAAAGTGAGTTCTAATTCTCAGTGGGTGGCAGCATTGGTGTCAGGTGCACAGCTAGTGATTTGAGTCAAGTAAGCAAGTCTGCCTGCAAGCCTTAATGGATCTGAGGTCCAGCAGTTCTTACATTAAAGATTAAAGTAAGTGACAAAGACAGATGGTTAACCAAACTTTCTTCTCATTTTCTCTTTGAATTATTAAGGTAAATACACCTCCACCCACAGAGCTGGCACTATAGTGCTTTCTTAAAACCAAATCTTAAATCCATCCAGTTAACCAAGACTTGCTTCCCCCATATCAGTGGCAGTAGTAAATGTCTGTCTGTCTGTCTGAAGTAAGACTTCTTTTCTTCTTTGTGGCACTCATCTCAGAAGGGCTAATTTGTTGGTGATACTTTAGCATTTCTTGGAACCAGTTAGCTTTTAGAATGAGGAAGTCTTCTTTGTTGTTGTTTTATTTTGCATTTTAGTACAGGGTCTACAGGGTCTCACTCCATAGTTCAGACTCTTAGTGATCCTCCTGTGTTCAGCCTCTCAAATGGGGTTACAGGCCCTCGCCATAGTTCGCTGAGCTATCTGGCCAGCCCTAGAATGAGGCAGTCTTGATGATTGCAGTTAACCTTCAAGCAGCAATGCAAGGACAATGAAAGCTTCCCTTACTTCTTACTTTGTAGTATCTGGTGGCTGTACACACTCAGTATTCAAATCACAGCTGTGTTTTTGAGACCTTGTTTGGAGGTTCTAACAGGGGAACGCAGCTATGCATATACCCTTGAGCGAGGAACGGTCCTCCTCTATTGGGGGTGGTGGTCCTCTTCGACTGAGCACGCAGCTTCAGAAGGGACACACCTGGAGCACTGAAGGAGGAAGAGGACTCTACCAAGCCAGCCAGATCAGCCAAATCAACTGTGGCAATCAGTGGGGTGACAGATGTTGTGGCCAGATCTCCCTTACATCCCAGAGTTGTGTTCTTTAATAACAAAAGTAAATTATTAACTCTCAGTGATATGACCCAATGGATAATGACCTTCTCATGCTCATTTCTGTTCCTCATGGTTTTCAAAAGCATCCCTCCAGGTCCCCCAAATCTCATTATCTTCTAGCACATAGAGAAGGCGATCAGAGAACTTTGGATGAATATATAAATGGAAATCTCTTATTTGTCCTTGTCTGTATTAAAATTTAACAAGTCAGTAAAGGACTTTCCTCCTTCCACTTCCGTTTTAACCCAGAACAACCTTTTGTGGTCTGGGAGAGAGGAGAGAATTCATGATGTTTCTGTGTCTAATCTCACCAACTTCCCTACTTGTCACTCATAAGTATCTCCTCTAACTCTTAAGACCACCCAATGAGATAACTGCCCTTATCTTAGCATCACACGTTTATGTGACAAATATGGTTACAAATGTGGGTTCCTGGTATTCAGGTTCAGAGCTCAAGATTACTGTGTGCTATGGTCCAACACCTGTGTGATTCTTGTTCCTGGACATTTGTAAACATCTTGGACTAACCGAGTACACAAAATTCTACAAGTATGAGTTTGTTCCTAGAGAGCTATGCTGATGCTTCACCCATTTCATGTTGGCTTTATGAAAAATGATCCTTAACTTGTGATGCCATCTTATTATAGAAACAAATTCAAAGTATTCTCCTTGAATCTGAAGATTTTAGAGCAAGACATATGAGAAAATAGATCACAAACTGAAATTCAAATCAAAATAGAGGGGCCAGCAAGATAGCTCAGCAGACAAAAGTGTCTGCTTAGACAAGTTTAGGCAAGTGCAGGGACTTCGATTTGATTGCCAGAACCGCATGTTTTGCCAGCCCTGCCCCCAGGGTGCGCTGAGCTGGCCAGAGTAGTCTGGGTGTAATGGTACATGCCTGTGATCCCAGCCAGTGCCAGGGAAGCTAAAATCGGGAGGATCACTACAAGTCCAAACTGTGGAGCGAGACCCTGAAACAATGAAATACATTTTTTTTAAAAAAAATCAAATCAAAATAGAAAATTAAAAAGCAGCAAAATACAGGTAGAAAGATGAATGAGAAGAGATAGCCAAGCACACGAGACATAGTCTGAATGGATTTTAATACAGATATAGATTTAGAGAAACAAGCTAAATGCAAAAATGTTATAATAATATTAAATGTGATTGTCTAAATAGGAAAAAGATTTATCATTTTAAGACATTTGGAGCTACCACAAGATATTCATTTGAAATTCATACAAACAGAAACCATTTTTTGCATTACCCTTTATGTGTTCAAATGCAAGTTCTAGGAATAAGAAGCTATCATTGATATTCTAACTTTCAAGGAAAGATATTAAAAGCAGAATCCACACAAGGTGGTGCACACCTGTAACACCAGAACTTTGGGAAACTGAAGCAGGAGGCTCACAAGCTTCAGCTGAGCTTGGGCATCTTAGCAATGAAACATGACTCTGTGTCCAAATAAAAATAACAGGGGGGCTGTGAATTAAGCTCAGTGTGAAGGTCCTGGATTCAAGCCCCATTATTTCAAAAAAAGAAGGAAAGGGAGGGATAGCAGGATGGTAGCTATCACCAGATTTGGGGGCAGATGTTACAGCTCAGTATCTTGCCACATACCTGAAACAAATGCCAACAAGAAGGATGGCAAGGTGAAGAAATTGTCAGAAGACACTACTGTATTGAGAGTGCTTATTATCTTGATTCTTTTAGCGAAACTGACTATACACAGGTTGACTGCAATTTCCCTTTGTATATTCATTAAAATTACATGGATGGATGGATGGATAGATAGATAGACAGACATGAAAGTAATTCAACAAAATTAGCAGTGTAGGATGTTAAATATGTCTGGTGGATTAGACAGTGCTGAGAAATCCAGTAAAGTTCAGTGGGCATTTATTATATAAGTCTTTGGTGTGATAAAGGGGGCACCATCTACCAGAGTCCAGCAGTTTTATTAATTACATACTCTGTTACATTTCTCAGATATACTCAGTTTTTTACTGAAAAATAATCTCTAGCCTCTCACCTAAAGGCTGAAACATAATTGCTGAGACATATCACATGCTCCATAATGAATTTAATAGTGTCAACCCTGAACTCTTCTATTCAAATCAGATTCTTCCGTGTTTGAAAACATGGAAATACTAAAGGCATGCTTTCTCAAGGCCTCAGGAAGGAGCCAGACAAGTGCTTGCGTCCTTGGCTGTGCAGACCTGTATTTTGATGGTAGATATCCTTAGTTCTATAGCCCACACCTTTGTTCCACATTGGATGTTTCTATTTTCTTCTTCAACTGAAGGATCTGTGAAATTGTATATATTTTTTCCCTAGTGCTGAATCTAAGTATGATTTTAGCAAACACAAAAACATTCATACTGAGGTACTGTGTTAATTTAATTAACTTTTTTGGATAATCAACCCTGCTGATTTATTCCGTATACTGAATAGGTAAATGTTGGTCTTTGATGAGTAAGATGGAGGATGTGAGAATTTTAATTTCTATGAGATTCACTTCAAAATTCATCCTAGAAAATCTGTTCTGCTTTTTCTTTCAGAGATTATAGCAGCTAGTTTGTTACCAAGAAGCATTGCAGGAAGGGGCACTAGCATTGATATTTTTCTCTTCTAGTGCCCTACGGGATCCCAGGGTGCTGTCACCTCACCACCCTTCCAACAGTCATCTCACAACCTGGGATCCATTGCCAAACCCTGAAAAGAAGCACAAATCCTATGCAGATTTATTTCAATAGGCTTTTTAGCTGTGCTTTGTTTTCTAAGTAGGAAAACTGCATAATAAAGAAATTTTTTAATGAATTTTAATGTAAAACTATAATTGGAAAAAGTACTAGTATTTTACCAAATAAGGGTTATGAAGAGAGATGAAGTACCTGTGCACACCATGTAAATTACTACTGTATAACTTACAAATGTAAATTCTAATTTATAGAATCAGTTTATGAAAAATAGTTTGTATGAGCATAAGTCGTGCAATTGTTTAACACATTTTCTTAGAAGATTACACCAGTGATCATAGAAGGAATACTATGCAATTGTTCTGGTAACAATTATCCAAATAACTTTGTGAGGAATAGTGTATAACGAGACATAGAATTCCTGGTATCATTTATTGTTCCCATAAAGATAAAGAGCTATCTATGGTAGACTGGTGACAGGAAAACTATAATGAATATTTAGTCTATAAAATACTTGTATTTGATATGTAAAAATAATGTAAGTCTACCATTGTCATAACCAGACATGGGTATCAACATTAAAGCTAGGGATCTTGCACCAAAAAGTAGCCTCAGTGAAGCATAGTGCTGCTGAGAACATTTCTGTATACATTGCTAGTCATTTATCAATATATAAATGGGACTCATGGTAGATGGATGGAGGTGAATTTTCATTGAAGATAGGATCATGTGACACCACAAATAGAGGTCATTTCAATGGAATTCTATTCTTGGAGGATAAGATATGGGATCCTCATATACTGTGTCACTCAAGTAGTAACTGAATCAAATGGTAAAATGGAAAATGTAATAGAGCCTACACTTATAACATCTCTATCAACAAAAGTAGTGCTGGGACTGGGTATAACTGAGAGTTGGAATGCACAATTAGCGCACACACACCCTGGATTCTATCCCAACAATAAGAATTCAAAGCATTGCTTTGTACCTCCTGTGTGAAAGTGACAACACTGGGATAATGTTATCAGGACAAGTGTGCCCTATGCTGTTTCTAATTGCAGTCATAGATTTCTGTTTACAAAAGCCACACTCAACGCCATGCACATAGTTTTCTCTGGAACCGGTGGCATGCATTTCCATGGAGCTGGCTCAGGTTGAGGTGTAGGCAGTGGCCGTGGAATGCATCTACAGAAATGATTCATTCTCTACGTGGATTCACCCTGGGTCATGGGTATCATGGTAACATTGGCTGTTAATGACATCAGCTACCATCACAGAGCCCCCTCTTGTTCAGAAAGCTTCACAGTTCCCTCCAATGATAAGGACTCCTTGTTGCAAGCTTGAACATGCTATGATGTTGCTGACTTTCATCATGAAAAAGAAGCATATATAGAAAAAATCATACACAGGCATGTGACCAATAATTTATTACAAAATTCACTGTGATGTTAAAGAACAGATAAACTACAGATAGAAAACATCCAATTTTATATATTTCAAATAATTTTTAGGTCCTGTGGATGTCAATATTCTGGCTAAATGCAATCCCTGCTTATCAAATCCATGTAAAAATGATGGCACCTGTAACAATGATCCAGTTGACTTTTACCGGTGCACCTGTCCCTACGGCTTCAAGGTGAGTGACGGCCATGTGGGAGCTGTGGCGTGCAAACACTGCTTTCCTTCCCATGCATGTGTCATCCAACTGCACTTTCTTTGGAGCTGCGGACTACACTGCACTGAGCTCTACTTGGTCACTCTTTCTCCAGGGGCAAGACTGCGATACCCCAATCCATGCGTGCATCAGTAACCCATGTAAACATGGAGGAACCTGCCACTTAAAGGAAGGAGAAAGGGACGGATTCTGGTAGGTCACTAGGCTTTCGGATCTGTGTCTGAAGTGTCACAGCAAAAACAACCAAACAAACCTACGTTTTTCTTTTTAAGTCCCACGTTACTATTTTAAAAGGAACATTAGAATAAGAACAAAATATATTGGTACCACTCTGAGACTATATTAAAAGCCAGTGGAGATGCTACAGGATTTCCAGCTCCGGATGCTCCATAGTCAAAAACTTAAGAGCTAGTGCACAAAGCATTACAACCAATCAAGTCAAAATTGGGTAAGACAGTGTGTTGCTTCAATTATACTAATTAATAGCCAACTAGTAACCTATGGAAAGTCCTTTGTTTAAGTAGATTTGCTGATTCCTTTAAGACAGGTTGTAATGACAAATATATGGGTCCCAATGAAACTAGTTCAATGACTCACTCCCAACTCACAATATAAGTACACAAACATTCTGTGAGTATTTCTAATCTGGGAGTATTCAATCACATAGTGCAATTACTTCAGGTGCACTTAATGAATTATGAAAGTTTTTATTGACACTAATAATTTCCCATTAGAATGTTAATCTACTATGAAGCTTGTAAGAAACATCACAACTGAGAAGTACATTTCACTTCTGTCACAGCATTCTCTTTGGTTCATTTAGACTTTACTCACAGATTACTCTGGTATTTGTTCAAGATTAAATATACGGCCCTTTATGCAACGGTGAAAGTTGTCTTTACTGAGAATTAAATAAAACGTTCACATTTGGTCATTACAAGGAAGACATAATTTAGTTTTCAGATTTCTTTCTACTAAAAAAAACACCAAGGGCTTGCACAAAGCAGCAGCAAATGATACAACTTTTAAAATAAGACTCCGGGACCAGGGAGATAGCGTGGGAGCGTACGCGCCTGTCTGGTAAGTGCAAGGTCCCGAGTCCGATCCCTGATACAAAAAAAAGAATAAAATCAGAATCAGTTCCTTCTGAAGAGAAGCTACATTTTTCCACTAGAGCCCAATTTAAGTTTAGAGTATGAGAGCAGTGGAGATCTATGCTCAGTTTATGTATAGGGTTTATTGACTTTTAAGACTATGGGGCCATTTGCCATCTTGTAGCTGCGTACATTCTACTCTTTAATGTTTCCTTGTTTCTTGGAAATTACCTTAAATTGAACTTACAGCATGTCAGTTCAAAGTATTTTAAAAACCAATTTCTTGTAATTAAAGGTTCTATACTGGGTGAATGTATTCATGTGTTTTTTTTCTTCAGGATTTTGACAGCATGCCTTTAAAATGCAGCAAAAAGATGGTTTCTGTTTTGTTTTGTTTCGTTTTTGCCTTTCTCCCTTTGGCTTTCAGGTGTATTTGTGCTGATGGATTTGAAGGAGAAAACTGTGAGGTCAATGTTGATGACTGTGAAGATAATGACTGTGAAAATAACTCCACATGTGTTGATGGAATTAACAACTACACGTGCCTTTGCCCACCTGAGTACACAGGTATGAAGAATAGGAAATATTATGTCATCCACCAGTGTATCTGTTTGGACACATTTCGGGCACTATTTTGTTTGTTTACTACATTGCTTCTATTACTCAGTAACTGGTAAGTGTTTCAAAAATTAGACATAAGCATAAATAACAAAAGCACCTAAAGATGACTTCAGCCAACCAAATTAAAAAGCGGTTATCTCAGATCAATACATGCATCCACCAGAAAGGAGTGTTAACCAGTATAGCAGCTGTCAGGCTAAAGGTTTTTCCCTTATTTCACTGGCATTTTCATGCAGTTTTCCCTTTGCAAACCAGCTCATCCACACATACTTTAAGATCAGGTATTTCTTTACATAGTCAAAACATAATAGAGCATTCCAGATAATTTATGTCTGTACTCATTTATTCACTCATATAGTTCGTTTGTTTATAATAATTCTGTCCATCTAAATGAAACAATATGGAAGAGAGAGAACATTTTGAATAGTCTTACAAGCTCACAGTTTTTGTGGACATGTGTTTCATTGGGTGATGAATTACCTAAGCCTCTCCAAAGCGCTGAAATTCTTTCTAATTCAAGGAAATTTGTTGGAAGTTTGACATCAATTTTACCATTTGCCTATTTGGACAGAATACTTGTTTGATTATTAATGTGGATATGAATAAGGAACATCACAGTTATCTTTATTCTCAACAAATCCTTAGCTGATAGAGGAAAAGAGAATGATACATATTTTATTTGTAAGAAAAAGAGAGAAGTTCTGCACACTTTAAAGCTATTATTTTACTTTTGCTGGGTGTTTTTATTAATTATATTTATTTTCATATTTCCAATACACAGGAATATCAAAGGTTGAAAACCCTACTGGTTGTAGGTGGTTAAGCTTAGCAATTAGAAATATGAAGTACACACATGTTGTGTGTTTAAATTTTCCAGGTATTTATAGGAAATTCAACATTTTTGGAATGTCCAAAGTTTGCTTTCTTTTCTTGAAGGCAAAGCACTTTCTTGATGAGAAATTCTAGTAGAACAATAAAGTCCAAATGTAATAACTGAGATCTGAGTGTCTCCGTAGCTTCCTTCTCTAAGGTAAAGCTTCTTAACATCAGTAAAACACCTGATAATTTAAAGTTTTCTTACACTGAATTTCCAGATGAAATTAGAGCAGGCTGTATCACCAATTATTATATTACATGTACAAAGTGCTTACCATGGTTAGTGGGCACTTTTTGATCCTTTCATTAACAAAGCATAACAATTATATCTGACAGAAACCTATGCTGGCAGAGCTAAAAAGAATATAGGTGCTGCATAGTTCTGACCTTCTAGAATCAGTATCACTTGTGTAAGATCTCCAATATTGGATAATGACCTATGGCTACAGATTTTGGATCCCCTAAAATTACGATAACTTTTTGAAGGTATGTAGGTACTACTCTATTGGATGGACTCCTTTTGTTGTAAACAAGAAGCCTTATGTTAGCGTTAAAATCTGTTCCTTAGTACCCTCTTAGGAACAAACAGTTCTCTTTCTCCATCACTGTTCTGATCATTTTCTGAGAAAAGCTTAAGAACCCACTTAATTTTGGAGGCCTCTACACACCAACTTGCTTTGGCTTTACCAAACAAATATTATCCAAGCATTCAAAGAATATGCTCATTCTCTGTGCATTTCTGAATATAGAAACCAGGATATTATTGGCTCCTTCCTTATGAAACCTGGGCTAAGAAATACAGCTGTGTTCAGGATCATGTATATATTTTTAGTGATAATTTACAATGGTGGTAGATATTTCTGAGTTGGTTTGGAGGGGCCCAATGTTTTGGCTTTTGATTTGCTATTCCTTATTTCTCTCTCTCTCTCTGTCTCTCTCTGTCTCTGTCTCTCTTTCTCTCTCTCTCTCTCCCCCCTTCCACCTCCCTCTCTTACTCTCTCTCCTTAAGTGTTTGTCTTACCTGCTTATCTTTATTTCCCAAGCTCCTGTCCTACATCAGCTCACATTAAACATATTTCCTGTTATCCTAAGTGACCCAACTCAGGATACCTAAGTTTTCTCTGAAAACTATGATGAAGCCTAACTCCCCTTTCTATGTCATATTTAGTCCTTTGGAGCAGCACAACAAACCCAAGTCTAGAGAAATCACTTCTTAGGCAAACTCTGACATTTATAAAAGTCTTCAAGCAAAAACCTACCATGATGGTCTGTCAAGAGCCACTTGACTCTGGACGAAAATGGAGACTCTTTTAGTCTTTGTTTTATTTACAGCTATTACAAATATTGGATTACCTTCCTCCAGGCAGAGAGTCAAGAAAAACACTGAACTCAAGAAAAAGTACATGGCATACAGTATGTGAAGATATTACCATGATAACCCTAGACTGAAATTTGTGGTCCATGAAGAATTTGATATTTTGACAGTAAATATGATACCTAAGAGGCAAATTTCATGGCTCATCTTTTAACTGTAGTGCTTTTGTAATGTGAAAGTAGTATATTTGTACAATATCAAAGATCCATGTGCACATCTTGAAACCTGAAGCATATGAGTGGCCTTTAGAGGAAGAAAGGAGAAATCATCCTGTAGAATTTCTACCCTGTGTCATCCAAGTCTGCAATTCAGGAGAATTTTCCTATAATTTGACTCTATTATTTTAAATTCAAGTTTGCTATCTAATTAATAACCATAAGATCTGTGAAAAGAAACCCTTTTGTGCTCAGCAAATGTAATAACATTATCATTGTTTAAAACTCATTCAACTGGCAAATGCTTTTTCTGGAAGGTTTTAACCTCTATACCCTGAAGGCAAATAATAAGAAAGTTGTGTGCTTTGTAGGAATAAATAAACCCTCATAGAGAAAGCTTGAGAGTCATGATGGTGGCTCTGTTTGCATGTACCCTCTACAGCATGGCCAAAATGGACAGAATATTGTCAGTGAAGAAAATTCACAGATTTAACAGAAGTCTGGTAGAGGACTCATGACATGATGAGCTGGCTAGAAACGGAGCTAAAACTGTTAACACTGAGAATGAACCACCAGATTCCTTAAACCCTGAGGGACCAAACAACCCCCAGTAAATTGATAGTGGCCCCTCAAAGAGGGAAACTCTGGCTCTTTCTTGGGAGAGAGATTGACAGCATACATTGTAGGGAGTAATATTGTTCCTTTGCTTCCAGAATTTCACCAAATCCTCTCTGCTCAGGTCATCAAGACTATTCTGTCTACTGCAACCCCATCAACTGTCTGTTCAGTTGTATAATGCACAATTCTTTATTTCTTTTTTTTTTTTCCTGTATTTAGGGCAGGGACTACAAGGTCTGCAGGGTCTCACTACGCATATTGGACTCATAGTGATTCTCCTGTTTTCAGCCTCCCAAGTGCTGGGATTACAGGGAGGGGCCACCACGGGGGCTGCAAGGCATGCAGGGGATCGTATCCCAGCCACTGCACTCTGCCTAAGCAGGCACTTTAGTCTGCTGAGCTAGCAGGCCAGGTGAACACATGCTTCTTAATTGCTAGTATTTTTCTATAGTCAAGTTTAAGTTTTGAAACTTAAACTGTGATTCTAAACTGAAATCACTATACCAAGTATTAGAAAAGTAGGACTTTGAAATGTAAATAATTTAAAATTTAATCCTATACTTTTAGCATTAGTTTGAAAAGTTCTGGGGCTAGATTTAAAAAAATAAATCATTAGTATGGCCATTTTGAAGAGCAAAACATTTCTCATTGGTGAATTTTCAAGGATTTTTGTTGTTGTTGTTTAAAAAAGCTCCAAAGAAAATTTGGAAAGATGGAAACTCTGCAGCATTGGAAATGATACTTCAGTTGGACTGTAGTATTAGAATAGGTGTTGGACTGAGAAATGTACGTCACCATGTTTCCCCACAATCAAAACCCCAAATCTACTCTTTGAAGACTGAGCATCTTAACTAGCCACATGGGAACCACACAAACATGACACAAAATTGATGACAGTTAAGCTTTCTTTTTGCCTGAGGAGATTATATAATAAACTCAGTGAAATGGAAGTTTTGATGCCCATTTCACATGTACGGTCTTATAATCCATTTCGCTGGACACGTTCAGAATGCTTTACCTTTTCCATTTTATACCATTATCTTTTTGTTCCAGTTTTACAAACCTGACTCCCACACACAAACTGTTCTTTGCACACCTCTAGCTGCAAATCTCTAGTTATTGTGTCACCCGGTTCAGAGGCAGAGCCCTTGCGCTGCCTGCAGATGCCATTGACCTCTGGCCTCATTTTCTCTGTGTGTGTGCCGTGGCTCGTGTAGGTAAGAAGTCTAAGCTTTGTTGCAGTTTATGCTCTCACCGTGGCTTCTCTGTTATTGCTGCGCGTTGCCTTCACGTGCTCTACTGTTGTATTGCAATGTAAAAAGTCTTTTGTCTCTTCTGTCTTTGTCGCTGCCAGCTGCTAATCTGAATGAGGTGGAAAAAGGTTAGTTGCCTTTTAAGTCTATTACAATTTTCCTTTTGATTTTCCTCTTTTAAAGCTACACAGGTTTTACTGTGCGTCCATGATAAGGAATATTGATCAAATATGAAGTTGGAAAGCAGTATGTCAAATCAGTAATTAAATCCTTGGTATGTGTAAAATTATGTCAAATACTAGATAATGATCCTCTGAAGTACACTTTATCAGTTGCTGAAAGGTTACAGCAGAAAGTGAGTGCAAAGGGAGGCAGCTATGAAAAGAAACTAATACCTTCTATTTCATACTTGTCTTATGATTTTACTTTTGAAAGATATCGTAAACATAATTTTTATAATGAAAATTATAGGTCTTTCAGTGCAGTAGATAAACCATAAGTAGAGAAAGCGTTAAAGGAGTAGGAATTCTCCTATAACTTTAAATTTATTTCATTAGTAATACGAAATGAGAGAATACTTTAAGCCGTGTACATTTATTAACCATTTTAAAAAACAAATATTATAAAACCAAAAAATATTAATGAAAAAGTTAACTTGGATAGTTAGAATGGCATGAAGATGCGCCAGTCTCGTGGAGGCACACAGAGGGGCGTGTTTAGTCGCTGGCATCAGCGCAACCCCTCCCACACACACACATCAGCTCACTAGCCACACAGCCCTTAGAGTGATGGCCACATCTGGGGAACCGCCGTGGGATTTTCATGAACTTTTATCTTAGAGTCTCCGGATTTCAACCCATGACATTAGACTTTGCTTTGTTGCTTTGAGACAGGGTCTCACTGTGTATCTCAAAATGGACTTGGACTCATTCTGTAGACCACACTAGCCTCAAACTCAGGGTGACTCTCTTTCCTCAGCCGCCAGAGTTCAGGGCTTACGGGCGTGGACCACGAGGAGCATCATATTTTTAATCACTCGGCTTACTAAAAGTCTTCAGATACCAAGCCCAGGAAGCGAGACATATGTTGTTTTCCTCGCTCCAGTTACAGGCAGAAGTGAGACTACCGTAGAAATACACAGCAGCTGGCTCTTCTCTAGCTAAGAACTTCATCCTCTGCCGTTGCCTTATGTGGGTGGTCTACCTTGTTTAACCGTTTAGCCTTATGATGTGCAGAGCACAGCTGAAAAGCATAAAGAAGTGGGTTCATGTTTTAGAAAGTAAAATATGTGATATGCAGTTTTTTTCTGTCCATTAATGCATCCAGACTTTTCCTTGGCCAGCTATCATCTTTTCTTTTTTCAAACAAATGAGGGCATACAGCAGGGACATCCCAGGCTTGAGTCTACACAGAAACGTGACAATAATTATTCCGTCATGGGAATAGGATCCTAAAGAGGAAATAAATATATATATATATATATATGTATGTATATATATATATATATATATATATATATATATTCACAGGAACAAGCTTGACAGTGCGGCTGTGTTTGAAGTCACCACGTGGACTCACCTGTTGACTACATTTCACATTCACGTTTATAAAAATCTCTCTACTTTCCAAGAAGTTTCTGCTGACTGATTTTGCTTTTACAAGCAGTCAAGCTATTTTCTATGCCATTTTAAATGAAAAGTTAATTCGAGATAGAATATTGATTTCTTTGTCACACAAAGCCATTTCTTAAAATCCAAAGAAGCTTTGTAATTACTTGACATATTAAAAAGCACTATAGATATGAATAATAAAAATGTAGGCAATCACATTTACAAAATAATAATAAAGCACCTCTTTGGGGATGAGCAGCTCCTCCTAAGTAGGGGCCCGTGTGCAAACCAGTGCGCAGCTGACCCCAAGCCTGTGGCAGCTCAGGCTCCTGGCCTGGCACCGCCCCTTTCACTGGCCATTCCCACTCCTAGCCTGTGTAGCTTCCTCTATCCTCTCACCAATTTCAATGCCAGATAAGCTTTTCCTCTATTTCCCTGCCTTTTCCTCAGCCTGCTTTACACAGTTATTCTTATGAACATTTGAAAAGACTAAATAGAGAACCACAAAATCCAGGTGCGCAAACACAATCTGTCTTATTTAGACCTTAAAGAGAAAGTACCCTTTCAGTGCCTATGTGATTCACTCCCCAGAGAACAAGCAGGTTGCCTTCTCTCCGGCAGAGCAAGTAACAATCTGTAAGTGAGGGGAAAAGCTCAGACTTCAGAAGCAGTGTTATTAAATTCTAGGACCTCTCTCAGGTTTAGTTCCTGTAATTCTGTGAAACAAGGAAAAAGCTGTGTGTCCTGCTTCACATAAGTGTTTGAGAATAATCTGAAATAACATATAGGAAAATAGTGAAATTCTAGATGTCTGTCCTGCGGCAATACCAGAAGCTCTCCTATGTGGCGGGTTTGAGTTTTACATCAGAGAAGTAGCAAGATTTGGAATATTAGATGGCATCTTTAGGGCAAAGAATTCTTATGAGAATTTGATAAACAAAATTATACCTAAGTTGGGTATTTGAAAGAAATTTCTCCCACCAGATTTTTCACTCCTATAGTCTTTTCTTTTTGGTGTTTTGTTTTGTTTTGTTCTTGAATTGGTTCCCTGGAAAATTATTTTTTTTTTTTGGCAATTTTGAGAAACAGCAATGAGAGTTTTAAAACCAATTAATAGGACAATTTCAATAATTAATATGTTGCATATCGTTATCTTCTTAGTGGTTATTCATAGTACAAGATGAAGACATGAGGGCCGGAGAGATGACTCAGAGGGCCAGGAAGATGGCTCAGTAGAATAAGATGCAGACATGATATCCTGTCCAAATACTATTAGTACAAATCTTTCTTCTCATT
>NDGM011057790.1:0-10507 GCA_002564305.1 Octomys mimax
AGACTGTGCCCACTACCCTGATTACTGTCTAAATTTCTGACATTTCAACTAAGATTTTTAAGGAGGCTGTGAAAATGCAAGGTGCCTGTCTTAGGAAGGATACTGGACCTTGGTCTCCTTTAGGACGTTCTTCTGTGGGGAAAGGGGAACTCACAGACTTCTGTGTTCCCAGAAATGACGTGACCACTTGAAGCTTTGTGGCTTAATGCTCGGGTTTTTCAGTCCGACCATGGAGATTTGAAATGTTGCTAATCTCAGAATGGTCACAGTCATTTGATTGGCTATGTCTGTTTTGCTCATATTGGCCCTTATGTGGGGTGAGGGAAGGGTAGATCCAGGCTGAGAAGCTGTGTCTGAGGGCATTGTGTCTTCTGCAGACGTTGTCACAAGTCTCCAGTTTTGAGATTTTCCTCTCGTTGGTCGACAGCATAGAGAGCTGCTGTGCATCAGTGACCACAGACATAACAGTCGACTCCTCCCCAGACGTTCTTGTTGGAGGATCGAGGTAGAAAGTAGGGGCAGTGACTTACAGCTGGCTTAGATGTGGAGAAATATCCCTGCTTAGGGATAGAAATCCGGAGTCCTGAGCTGAAATGTTTTATCTGTGTCTTTATTACCTATTGTGAAATATTTTCTGGAAGCTGGAGTTTGACCCATAAGTATTGTTAGCCATTGACAAAGAATAATTGGAAAGGCTGCATTTAGGTGAAGGCTTTTCCTTCCAATATCTCCTAATGAGAACACTTGCTCTGACTTTCATTTCTATTGGCATGGGGCTGAGACAAACCATTCCCAGGCCAAGACAAATTGCTCAGACTTCGGCTGTGTGCTGCATGGTCGGCCTTGACCCAGCTCTGCAGGTAGAGGGTTCTGGCTTCCATTGGAAGGAATTGCTTCTCCTTGGAATATGGAGACTGCATGCATGCTCCCAAGAAGCAGTGATTGAGAGTATGTTCTTGAGGCTCTTAGCGAAGGAGAGATCATGCGCTTCTATCTCTGCTGGTGGGCAGTATGTCAAAGGCAAGTCAGGGGCATGTCCAGCTCTGCTCCCTCTGCAGAGATTATTGTTATTGAGCAAGGTGGTTCACCCTGGTCTCCAGGGTGAAGCTTTAGCAGGCCTCGAGTCACATGGAAGTGTCCCACTTGCCTCAGGACTGTCTCTGTGAAGGTGAATTGGCTTGATGTGTTCCTAACACTTCAGGCCATGTTTGGACTTACCCTGATGACCCTGTTTCTCTTGAATTCATAACTCTGGGCCCAGGTATCCAGCAGCACTGGTGGGCTAGAAGAACCTACCTTAGGCCAATCACAGAGTTGATGAGCTCACTGTTGTGGTGTCCTGTGCATGGGTCCACCTTGTACAGTGAAGGAGGGGACTGCTTATGAAAATGTCAAGACATGAAGTTAAATGGCAAGAAGCTATGTGGCCTTATTGCTTGAGCTAAGCATGGTGCAGTCCTCATGGTCAGATGCTAGGCTTGAGCTCCCCTCATCTGGCCACAACCCGTGTGGTCCCCTGGGGGTTGGAGTTCCTGCGCATTGGAGGTAGCCATCATGGAGACCAGAACGAAAGGCCATGGGAAATAGCAGTATTCTTCTCATCAGCCAGAAACCTAAAGAGGAGTGGGCTAGGCAGCTGCTCTTGGCGATGCCACCATACAAGAGCTGTAATTGTGCTGTGGCCATGCACAGACTCCAGGTGGGCTGCCATGGCCATGGTCCTGGAGCTGTGATTCCAAGTATTAGAGTCCTCAGCTTCAGCCACTGCTAGCCACTAGGTGTTTCCACCCTGGGGAGCAGCACAGTGTTCTTACGTGTTATATCCACAGATGACTGAGAACTGCCTTAATTTCAACTCAGAAGATCACACTTTGAACCAGGGATGTTGGCTTTAAGCTTGTAACAGTACTTTCTACTTACCCAGGGGCCAGGTTTTCCTGTAGGCCAGGACCCGAATGAATAAATGAGTGAACTGGGCAACCTTGACTAGTGAATGATATTTCAGTATCATTTTGACATCAGAGCAATGGGAGTATTGGCTCTGTGAGTTCTTGTATCTTATCATATAGGCATTTGTGTGATATTGAGTTTCTTGGTTTGTTTGTTGTATTTCTCATAAGTGACCACAGAAGGTGTGTCCCAGTGCATTCTGGTTGCTCAAATATCCTCTGTATAACCACAGGTTAGCTGTGACTTCCAGGAAGTTGGCTTAGAAAAAGGCGTAGTTTGCAGTAATTTGAAGCCTTGACAGTAGAGGGTAAGGAGGGACAACCTGGGAGTCTCTGTCCTTGTCCTTGTCCTGGGGTACTTCTCCCTGTCTGTCTGTCCTTCCTTTTTGTGGGTTCTGTAGCCTGAGAACAGGCACAGGAGAGGAACTGTATGTAAATTGCATGGTGTCTAGCCTCTGGTCAGGAAAGGATAGTGGAGTTCCTTTTTTTCCCCCAAACCTTACTCTTGAGCAGAAAGGAGTGCTGGGCATTGTGATCCGGGAGGAAGGGTGCAGTGTCAGTGGACTCCGTGCGTGTAGTGGAAGAGGACCCCCATGCAAGGGAGCTGTTAACTCTGGGGTAAGGCGGGAGCCCAGGACTTTGGGGAACCTGAGGCTTATCCTGGCTCCTGCTCTGCTCTGTCCACTTGCCACTCTGCCCAAGTGCAGGACAGCATGAAGGACCAGGAACAGCCATAGGACAGCTGCAGGCAGGCCTGGGCTCCAGGCTCAATTGAAGGCTCACGGGATATCCCTGTGTTTTTTGGAGGGGAGTCTGTAGGGTACGGGTGGAGAGAATAGATCAAGACCAAAATGCATCCTCAAGGGAGACTTGAAGAGGGGGTTTCCTTGGAAAATCTGAGCACCTATTCAATGGGACTTTGGAGCACAACCAATTCAGATGAAATTCCTGAATCTGTCATCGCTTCTTGCCTGTGTACAGAAAGTTCCAGATCTGTGACTTTAACGGGACTTGAACTCCAAAGCCTGATGTATGCTTCCCTGTGGGGCAGAGGCTGCCCACCATGGACCTCCATACTCACTCCTGTGCAGGGGTCTTGGCTCTTTGTGCACCCAGAGCAGCTGATCCAGTGTGGGTAACAGGGCAAGAGGAGGAGAGTGGAGTGCCCAGTGGCTCTGGGTTGTGACTGGTTCTGGGGACAGCAGGTGGAGGGCCAGCCTATATAGTTGTCATGTTGGGGGCTGAACCAAGACCACCTAGGATAAGAGGCAGGGGCAGGAGAGGTGGCTCCTGCCTCATGAACCCAACGGGATGGGCAGAAGGACTGCAGATTGGTTCCTGTGTTATCCATTTCTTCCCATTGATGTTTCCATAAAGGTACATTTTCTGCTCATGTTGGGGACTCTTGTCTACACAGCTATCTCCCGTGACCCCCAGGGTACAGAGTTCCCATCTTGGGTTGCCAGGAGAGCCATTAGTGAAAGGTGTACAGGCCAGTGCCAGAGGTAGGACAATAGAGGGCCAGAGGCCAGGCTTCTTCCCCCATCTGTGAGATTTGAAGGCTTCAAGAATTCCTAGGTTTCTGTGTCTCTCCCCATTCCTGCCCTTTGTTGAGACCCTTGTTCTCAGAATTCATGGGCTATAGCCACATAGTCCTTGAGGTCATCCCAGGTACACTGTGGAAGTTGGGTGCTTGTACCTAGTGACAGGTCTGGCAGGGCAGGGGTCCCTGGTCCAGAGACAATGCTCAGGTTTGAGCAGAGTGGGGAGTATGTCACCCACAGACCCTGTGCCCATCAACAATAAACTTGGTTTTGCCCCCGCTGACCACCTGTCCTCTCCCAACTGGGCATGAGCTGACCTCCCAGAAGACTGACCTCTCCAGGACAGGACAAACTTTCTCAGGCCAGATTCTTTTGTTGGAGAGCTGTAACCCAACTGTAGATCTCAGCAAGATCCCTGTGTGGTCCTGGCCTTGATTTCAGGTGGATGAATGGATGGAGCCTTGTGGCTCAGACTCTGCTCAGTGGCTGAGAGATACACTGACAGTCCCCTCCTTCCCTCCTTCTTTCCTGTGTTCCTTCTTCCTTTCCTTCTTTTTGAACTAAGAGAGAAATCCAAACGACTAACCAGTGAGGAGCTCTGTGCCTGCTGACCCTGAGAAAATGTGTCATAATTTTGAAAACTTTGTTTTGCTTAAACTTGCTTTCATTATCCTTCCATTGGGCAATTTTAGCCCTGCCAGATTTAGAGTTGGTAGCTTCACCTATCATAGAATTTTGAAAGTCATACACAGCCTTTACATGGTTCCTCACATAGGGGTTTAACTCTTTCTTGGAGACTTCAGAATCTAGAGGATTTTACGTAAGCCATGTAATCCAAACAGCCTCCTTGGGGTTTTTACTAGAGAATTATACGGAGGTCCTTCTTCGGGGCTGACTTGTAGAGAAAATTTGTCTTCAGGTACTGGCTGACAGTGACCTTGCTGAGGGAGGGGACCCAAAAGACCCCTGGAGCCCCTGATCAGTTGATCATGCTGAAGGTACGGGTTAGCCCTTGAGGTATTTTTTTTTAAATACTATTTGGGGGGTTATACAAATCAGATCCTTTACTGTGGAATAGTTTAAAAATACAGATAATCAAAACCAAAGAGGAATTCCTGACAATTCTATGACTTTGACTACCGAGTGATCGTTTTAATTCTTATCCTCCAAACTTGATCTTGAGAACTGTTTTTGGTCTTTTACTTTTCACATCAGGAAACTTTAAACATAGCTGCAGAGAGGCCACATGTGCCTCCCACACCACTTCCCCCGTGCGCTCTGAAGCCAGGGCAGGCATGCTATCACTTTATCTGTGTTTCCATGTGTCTCTCTTAAAGGTGAGGACTCATTTTAAGAATCTAATAATACCATTGTGTCATCCGGTAACAAATGTAAAGTGGCCTCAGTGTGTAGCAGCGAGTCACTGTTAGGATTCCCTGGTCCATAATTTCTTGGCAGTTGCTGCACCAGGTTCCACGTGGGCCTCTTTGTCTGGCAGAGAATACCTCAGATCTGCGCATTTGCTCTCTTCTTCCCTGTGGAAGTTGGAGGGGCTGCTTCTGTCTCCCATCTGGGTCTCATAGATGGCCTCTCAGGTGTGCTCTGTGGTCCACATGTAATCTGTTTATCCCTCAGATTGCTGTGGCCTCGGGCTCTCCAGGGTTTGGATTTTTTGTTGGCTAAGTGATAGTTGCACCTCTTGTTGATATTGGTGGGGTTTTAAGGACTTTGTTTTAAGGTGCTGGGTCCACAGCAAGTGGCCTTTTGCAGTGGATCAGGCAGGTAGTGATGGAGCTGCCCTGGTGGGTGGTGGGCAGAGTGGTCTGACCCTGTCCCTCCTTGGGGACTTGACTGTGAGGGCAGTATATGAGGAGTTGTGGGTGGGCTTCACTGTGCCCTGATTAGCAGTTTGCTGCTGCTGAAGTGCCCTGGGCTCTGAGTTCAGGTGCAGGTAATGCCTGAGTTTATTTGCTTCTGGACCTCTTGGGTATCCTGTACTAATAGAAATGCCAAAAGCAGAGTTCAAAAGCACCTATAAAGTGAAGTGTTATTTCTTAGGGCTGGCGACCTGTGCAGGGACAGGGGTTTAATCCCTGGCACCACAAGCTCCCCCCAACCCATAACAGAAACCTGGGTGTGGTGTCAGGCACCTATAATCCCAGCTGTGGGGAGGCTGAAAACGGGAGAATCACTGTGGGTCTGATCTGCATAGTGAGACCCTGTACCAAAAAAAAAGACTGTCTTATCTCAAAGTTGTTTTGAATTCTGGGATGAGGCCTGTGTGTGGGCCTGACCCAGGCAGTGGGGCTTGGTGAAAGACCCTCCTGTGTGGCCCTAGACAGCCTGGCATAGCCATGGACAGGTAGTGAGGCACTCTCATGGCTTTGCAGGTGCTCAGGGGAAAAGGGCTGGGAAATGCTGACCCAGCATAGACAGGAGCTGGGGACACGGAGACCTTTGGGCTCTGGCTCTAGACCACAGTGTGTAGGTGGCTTCCACGCTGTTAACTGTGCACCTGCATCATCCTCCACACTTCTGTGAGAGGGAGCGTAGCCTATCTCGTGGGAAGTGGGTCTCAGTGCTGTGAACAGTGATTCAGACAGGGAGAGCTGGGGCTCCTCCTGCCCACACCCACAGGCTATGGAAGGTATGACTGGCTCGCCCAGAGCCTGGCTGGGCTCCTTCCCACCCTGCACCCCAGCAAAGAGGTGCATTAAATACCAGAGCCAGAGGCTTCTGACACAGAATTAAGGAACAATTCTTTACCAAAATCTCCATGCACACATTCAGGAAAGATCTGAGATCTTCTCAAAGGCATGTTTGGAGGAGACTTTGAGCTGCTGTGTGGCCTCCCAGGGCTGATGTCCAGGTAGGACTGAGCGGTGTCTGCTTCTTCACATAGATGCATCTGTGGCCACTAGGCTCCTGATGCTGCTCATTTCTAGGTTTGCATGTGTATTTTCTTGCTGTCTTGTGTTTTATGTCATTTCGTTCCATGAAGTTTACAGGACCCGTGCTCTATCCATCAAGGGATTAGGCTTATAAGCAACTGTTCTGAACAGGACCAGAGAATGGTGACTGACACTTATGCATCTGACAATATAATGACAATGGATGTCACCCCACAGTGGCCTCTATAGCCCCTGGACAGCTGGCCTTTGTGGACAGAGAGGCCGGCCTCAGGTGCGTGCCAGCTGGCCTGGAGTCTCACTATGTTTTTAGTAAGACACACAAAAGATAACAAGTAGATGCGTACAAGCCTTACACAGTTCCAGAACCTTCACTTCTAGTAGATGAGAAGTATTTATTTTATTTATATTTATTACTCGTACATTATGTTTTGCCCATATATTTAAGTAGTGCCCATATATTTAAATATTATATAAAGGTGGAAACAGAAACACAGGGAACCATTTCTGGGGAAAAGCACTGGCAGGAGTTCACACAGCTTAGGACTTGTGCTGGGACCAGTCCACAGAGGGGCTGTGTTACTTCCTACCACATCAAGGGAACACAGGGGTAATATGTCAAGCACCCTGAAACACTCGCATCCTTTGACCATGCACCTTCACTAAGGAAGGGTCAGGGAGCTGTCCTGTTTAATTATGTGCTACTTGTATCAATGAAACTTATAGCAGAAAGAGCTGGAAGAAGTATGCCCTAATGCTCAAGTATGATCTTTCTTTAGAAGAACAGAGCCAGCGCAAGAAGTTGAGGCAGAACGATTGCCACAAGTTAAATGCCAGTCTGGACTACAATGTGAGATGCTCCTTCAAAGCACAAAAGAGCAAAACAGATAAAACTCAAAACTAAGATACTAAGCCATACATTTTGTTTTGTAATGATATAGCCCTTTTATATAGAAATATTTATGCATCTTCACCCAGGTGTTGGATTGACCCTTTGGGGTGATAGTGTAGGTTAAATATGTGGTTGACTTCACTTATACCAAGCTGGTTGACCTTAGGGACCTGTGTAGTCTCCTGATTTCTTGGTTGCATGGAGTATTGTCTTAGCTACTTTTCTCTCATTGCTGGGACAAAATACCCTACACCCAAAGTTAAGGAATGAAAGGTTTATTTAGCTCACAGTTAGTGGAAGTTTCATTCCATATTCAGCTAGCTCCAAGGCAGAGTGGCACATGGTAGAGGGCAGCAGTTTATGGCAGCAGAAAACGGCAAAGAGCAAAGAGAGGAGCAGTGGCTGTGGCAGCTAGCAAGCCTCTCTTCCTTCCTCTTATTGTATGCAGATTGCCCACATTGGAGCGGGTGTAGCATTCATACCCATAATCCCTGCACTGGATCATGAATTAATCACAAACTCTAGAAGCTGCTCCAATGACTGCATCAGACTTTAGGGGAACAACTAGATGCAAACCATACCAAGTGTGACTTTTAAAAATATGAAATTATGTAAAGATGAGCTAAAGTCGGAAGTCAGGTTGTATTCTGAGTACAGATCTTCAATTAGTGAGCCCCAGCTGTTGAGGCTGGGGCTATTCAGAGAAGTCTTCTGCTGGTAGCAGCAGCTGCCCCTCTTTGCTTTTTGGGACCCACAGAGGGCAGCAGGTGGAGGTAGAAGGGTTGCCCCACCCAACTCCACTCCTCTCCAGTCTTAGTCCTTTTCTGTGATCTAAGAAGCAGAGTTAAATTTTTATGGTGCTGCCAAATTCATACTGAAAATTTCCAACCAACACTGACAATCTTAATTTTCTATATTACAATATTTCCTAAACCATTATTACTGTGAGCTGTATACACATTATGCTGTAAATCCATAAGTGATTCAATAGCAAATGATGCAGAATTATTCTTGTATAAGTCAGGTGCAGAGGGCTTAGCTCCCCTCACCTACAAGAAAGAGAATCATTTTGCCAGAGTGTGAGGTGCTGGACTTTTCCTCTTTCCTTCTTTGCTTCCTCTCTTTTCCCTGTGTCTGTGTCTGTCTGCCTGTCTCTGTCTCTGCCTCTGGGTCTGTCTCTGTCTCTCTGTCTCTGCCTCTGTTTCTGACAGATGCTTAGCCCGTGGGCAGTGGGTGTCTCTGTATGTTCAGTGGCCCCCGTTCCTATACCCTTTCCTCTGGTTAGGGAGCAGGGTGATCAGAGGAACCCCCCAGTGCACAGGAACTCTCAGCTTTCTGTCTCTCCTCCTGTGCTAGAAGCCAGGCCCCTCACCTGCTGCTGGGCCACACTCCCCCCTCCCCCAGCAGTTGCAGTTGGCCTCGACTCTGTAGAATGGCCTTCCCCAGGATGCTGTCCTCCCTCCCGGCTGAGCCTTCTGCTGAGCCACTCTTCCTTCCGCCTGGCAGCACTGCCGGAAACTGGGCGTGCGATGAGATAACCTCACAGGAAACGGCCTTGACAGCTGCAGCTAAGAACCTGCTCAGCTCAGAGCAACACACCCAAAGAGCAGTGCTGCTCCAGCGCCGATCAGTCCTACTCTGTAGACCAACCATGTGCAGCCCGTGCTGGGGGCTTCCTTTTTCTGGGCAGACACAGATTCATTCTTTCTTTCTTTCTTTCTTTCTTTCTTTCTTTCTTTCTTTCTTTCTTTCTTTCCTTTTTCTTTCTTTCCTTCCTTCCTTCTTTCTTTTGCTTTCGTGGAACTGGGAATTGAACTCAGGCCCTTGCGCTTGCCAGGCAAGCGCTTATTCTACTGGGCCATCTCCCTACCCTAGACACAGATTCTTAACACAACTTGTACTCAGTGCGTGTGGGTCAGACATGAGGGTTTTGTGCCGGGCTTCTAGGTCACTTTGCATCTGGTCAGAACAGAGTTGCTGTTTGCTCTACACAGGCAGTTCTATTTTTCCTTTTCCTGGCTCTGGGCAGAAGGTACCAGTGAATTGGCGGTTTCAGGGCAATCATTCCCGGAGCCCCAGAACAGCTGGTCATAGAGGCCACCGAGACATGGATCCCAGGAGGGCCCCCCTGCAGGGCACAAGGTTGTGATGTGACTTTGCTCCTGGCTGGCACCTGCAGGCTGTCTCTCCAGGCCTCTTCCTGGTTTTGGGCAGGGGTTCAGTCAGCATTTGAAGATTCTGGATGAAAGCACTGAGAGACTAGGCTCTGCCCACAGTGGGAAGTCTTGTTTGCTTGGCTTGTGCCTCTGATTTTAAGAAACTTTTCTTTCAGTCAAGGCCCTATCTTGTGAGGAAGTTTAGATAATTTACAAAAACTTATCATGAAGGAAGGAAAACATTTTTATTGAGGTGTGAAGAGCTGGCCAACTGTGACCCCACAAGGTGATGAAGTGGCCACTGACTATACTGCTCAGTCACTCAAGGCAGAACGCCACCCCACTGATGGGTGCTAGGGGTGCGAGGTGGATGGTTGCCTGCTAGTTGTGCCTGAGGCATGCCTTGGGCTCTGTGGTCCAAGAATGTGTCCACCAGCCTGGGCCTTAACGGTTCTGTCTTCCTTTGCAGCCCATCTCTGCCCGCTCTTGACTGGCAGCTGCCATCCCACTCTGGTCCCTTTGAGCTGCGGATTGAGGTACAGCCCAAATCCCACCACAGAGCTCACTATGAGACAGAGGGCAGCCGGGGGGCTGTGAAGGCGTCAGCTGGAGGACACCCCATCGTACAGGTACGGGGACCACTGGATCTGAGGCTCATGTGAGTGTTGGCGCTTTTTACCCAATGGCAGCAGTGGAGCAGCAGCCCGTGTGGCTTTCCCACCCTCCCTAGTGCAGACATTGTCATCTGACCATGCAGCTAAGTGTTATCCATAGTGGAAGTGAAGTTCCCATTTTTTCTTCAGCTCAACTGCTTTTTGACTTACACGGGTTATGTCTTGATGAACACAGTGCAAATTCTCCTCTGGTTTTGGGGACTCTACTGCTTTTATTGCCCTTGCCAGCATCATGCCAAGGGAGCACATCCCTTACTGCTATTCCAGGTACAAAATTTAAAGCATAATTCTTCTGGGGCCTGGGGAGATAGCTCAGTAGAATAAGCGCTTGCCTGGCAAGTGCAGGGTCTTGAGTTCAATCCCTGGTACCACACACACACATA
>NDGM011057794.1:0-20209 GCA_002564305.1 Octomys mimax
CTCTGGGTCTCACTACTAGATTGGACTCATAGTGATCCGCCTGTTTACAGCCCCCCAAGAGCTGGGATTACAGGTGTGCACCACCATGCCCAGTCTCAATTACCATCTCAGTGCCCCCTGGGGGTGAGGCTGGCATGGCAGGTCCGGGGATTGAACCCTGGCCCCTGTGCCTGCTTGCAGGTGTTTTAATCTGCTGAGCTATTCAGCCAGCCCTTCCATTATTTCTTAAAGGAAAAATAGTCTTGACTTACAACTATCTGAGTTACAACCATCCTTCACAAATGAATGGATTTGTAAGTCAAGGATTCACTGTAGTTTCTTTTAGAAGCACATAAACTGGCTGTGGTGATATACTCCTACAACCTAAGCGTTCTGAGAGGCTGAGGCAGAAGGATCATAATTCAAGTCCAGTCTGGGCAATTTAGTGACTTAGCAAGACCTTGTGTCTCAAACATTAAAAGAATTGAGATTCAACTCAGTGGAAAGGTTTTGGTTCAATTTCTAGTATGAGGAGAAAGTAGTATCTGAAGACTTGTTAGGAAAGTGATGAAATTCCCTTCCTTGCCTCTGCTTGGAGAATGGTCCTTGAACACAGCAGCCTGGATCATCGCTGCCTCAGCTGCAGCTGAGTCCTTATCAATGCCCTGACTGTCTCTTCTTGAGATATTCCCAGAGACTAGAGGTTAAGGAAAAGAAAGATCTCACTTTCAACACTTACCTAGCTTCTGAGAATATTAGAAGAGAGGACTAAAGGTACTTTTGTAAAAATCAACAGGTACCTATGAACTCCTGGGAACCATGTTTGGGGGCTGATGGAAGGACTTCCAAGTTCCACTCAGTGCACAAGCAGATACAATCATGCACCTAAATATTCACAAATGTAAGTGCCACTGAGTTCCATGCTATGATTGGGAGCAAGAAGTAAATGAATGACTTAATGTCTAATTATTAAGTCACTCTGGTCACACAAGGTAAAACAGTGTAGTTGGGACAAATGGCACAAACACTGGGGTATCTGAGGATAATCAGATCCTTCAGAGGAAGACAAATGGTCACTCAGCCATAATGGAAGGGGAAGGAGGAAGGGAAGGAAGGATAGCTTCCTGCATTCCTGACTTCTAGAGGATGGGTGAAATCAGGATAGGGAGGGTGGGGTTAGCCACTCTCTGCCTGTTAATACACTGTCCCTGTGGGAATAGCCAGCCTGAGAGCTGGTAATGGTCATGGCTGGGAACAAGAAGAGGATGAGATTATATGGTTGGAACTAATAGTTAAAATGAAACTCTGAATCTCCATGAACTTATATTTTCCTTACTCTCTCTCCTCACTCTCCACAGATGGAAATGGAATAGGAGTCAAGGAAAATGCTTTAACTTTCCATGGTTGATGGCTTTCTGAGAGCAGGCACAGCTGAGGTGGAGAAGTGTGTCCCTGTGTCCCTGGACACAGCCCATACCAGGAAGCCCTTCTGGGAGGCAGAGGAGACAAGGTCCTTAATCAATCCCAGCAATCTCCTCACCCCCCATTACCTCTGTCTGTACTCAGAGTCTGCGTACTTTCTGAACAACGTGCATGCCATCTCTCCAGATGTCGAACGAGAACTAATATTTATATCAGAATAATAGCACAAGAGCTCCTTGTTGGCTTTCTGTTTCACTTAGAGCCAATTACTCTTTGCTTCTAAGAGGACAGAGCTTTGAAGGGAAATGGGAATGTGTTTAATTAATCCTGCTATACCTGGGGGCACCTGGCCGAAAGTTTCAGGGTAGGGGCTCCAACCCACTGCAGATCCATGAATCCTCCTGCTTTTATAGTTGTTCCCTTTTTATAACTAATGATTCAGCAAAGGGCAGAGATCAAATGCAAAAATATTCCAGGCAAACATTCGCAGGGCCTTCTTATTTAGCCAATCTATGACCCCATACTCTCACACGGGCTGATGGTGAGTGAGGGCAGAGGGCATCACAGCCTCCTCAAATCAGCCCTGGGAAGCTCTGAGCAGCCAGAGATATGATACATTTATCTAGTAGAATGTTCTAGCTGCATGTCATATCCTCATCAAGAATGGGAAAAGGGTAATTGGATTTAAATGTCAAGATGTTCCCCATGTAGCACGGAAGGCACACGTCTATTTTCCCAGCCACAGTTTTTTCCACCTTCTCGGTCTTGGGATAATGAGAACTGCAGCCACTTGTAGCTGAAGATGATGAGAAAAAGTTCTCTATGACCTGGAGATAAATGCTGGCTCACAACCTAGGGGCCAGGTGAGTGGCTATCAAATGCAGAGGCCGTGCAACAGGCAGCCAAGGGAGCAGCAAGAAGCCCAGGGTCTCACACGGACAGTGAGTTGGGCAGAGGGCAAGCTCAGGAAAGAGCTGTTTAGGACATCCATCCTGTCAAGGTGGCCACACTGCATAGAAGAGCATAGGAAGCCCTGGCAGTCTCTGGGGACAACTCCCCTGAGGGAGGTCAGCCCTGTGGTCTTTTTCTGGACTTGGAAAAGCTGACTCTTAGGACCGAACAGCATGAGAGGTACACAGTATCATCCTTTGTCTTAGCTCTCATCAAGGCTGCCCTGCTCACCAAGGCAGCCAAGTTTCACCATTGGGGACAACTGTATGTATCACCCAGTGGCTGCACTGGGCTATGTAGTGACAAATGACACAGCCCATCTTGTTCCATGTGTACTGGGGCTCAGGCTTTGGACTTCGGTCTACATGGCCACAGACCTCCAACTTCCATGGTAGGGAGAGAGGGATGGGCGGGGGATCAGGACATCTGCTGGTGTTAGAGAATAAGACAGAGTCTAAATGGGCCATATCCTCGCTGCCTCAAGGACATGGGACTCCCCTCAATGCCCTGCATCCTCAAAGCTTCACCCAGGTGACTGGCCACCCCCGTTGGCCTGACAGGCACTGGGCTATACATCCAACCTGAGCTCAAGCTGATACTCAGAGTGTCTCTGAGGGACCCTTTCTCTGGGAACAGCAGTGTTAGTCTGAGGAGGCAGCCAGACACAGGTCATAGATGGGGAACTAGGCACTGAGTCACTAGATCAGAACCAGTGGGGCACCTTCCTAAGGACCCACAGCAACTGCAGCCACCCCGCCCTCCATTCTGACAGGAAGCCTACGCCTGGCTCTGGTTCGATGAAGGCCTTCTCCCCACTCCTCAGGTTCACAGCTGAGGAGGAATGCTGGGGACTGTCAGGAGCGGGGGTGGGGTGGGAGCCAAGCAGAGCTCTGAGGCAGTTAGGTCTGGGGTGATCAGCTCCTGGCTAGTTCTCCACTGTGACTTCCTGAACCACACCTGTCTTTGAAGCCGTTTCAGGTTCATCTCCAGCCTCTTCTCTGTCCTCCAATGGTCTGAGATCCAGACCAGTGAGCACAACTAACAGGAACAGCAATGATAAACCACTCAGCCTGACAGCAGCATTTGGGGTACAGCTAAGATCCCCAGTGGAATATGGCCCAGGCAGAATTCTAGAAGCTGCCTCCACTTGCAAGGACAGGGACAGAGGGTCCGTAGAGAGTGGAGTCGGGTGAGACATCCCTGCAAGTGAGGCCTGAAGTCCCAACCCACACCGGGTGTCTGTCTATATCACCAGACTCCTGGCTTTGCAAGACTGAGGCTGCCAGAGGCTCTCAGCTGGAAGTGGTCACCTGCTTTGTTTTTGCTTTTTTTGCAAAAGTAGGACTCGAGTCCAGGGCCACCTGTGTACTAAGCTACATCCTCAGCCCTTTTATATTTTTTTATTTTGAGTCAGTGTTTCTAAATCATTAAGTTGCCCCGACTGGATTCAAACTTGTGATCCTCCTTCCTCAGCCTCCCCAAATTGTGGGATTACAGGTGTACACCACTACACCTGGACCTTTGCCAGCTGGTGGATGGATCAGCAGAAACGACACATCCTTAATTAGAGGCATGGGGGGAACACGGTCCATCCCATTTACAGGTCTGAGTGGCCCTGCTGGTGGAAAATGAGAATGATTTTCTATAGCTGCTCTTAAGACTGAAGTGTGTATGAAGCGGAGGGAGAGGGAGGAAAGGAGAGTGAGTTAAGACCCTCTGGCTGCCAGGGGGGCAGGAGGTCAGGAGGCAGCGGCTTCACTGCAGGCAGACCTTGCCCTCTCTCCTACCCACATCCTCATCCTCATGCTGCCTGGGGGTGCATTTGACGCCTCTTCTCATCAATCTGCAGAGTCCTCTCCTGGAGCCAATTTCTTGCTCTGCTTGAGAGGCAAACATTTTTCAGCCTTGTCTCAATGGATGTGCCCCCTCACTCCTCTCTACACTTGGAGGCAAGAGAGGCTGCCAGCCAGCAGGGTTGGGTGGGGATAGGGGAGTGTAGCTGTCCCTCTCCTCATCTCTTCCTAGCCATGCTGTTTCTAGGGACGGGCTTTGTTCTTTGCCAAAGGCTGGGATTTTCTGAGCCAAATCCAGGCCTGGCACTGCTGCCTGCCAACAAATGCATGGCTTTGAAAAAAGGATGCTCCCTTCTCCCCTGGGCCAGAAACTTCCCCACCTGCAATTTGCTATAGCCTCTGGGCTTGGCCAGGGAAGAGCCCCAGACAGACACACTACTTGTTCTCTACTTGGCTTGATGTTGGGGGCAGAGGAAGTGTCAAGGACCAGGCTAGGGAGGAAATATGGTGGCCAACAGACCTCATTGCTAATTTCTATGCAGCATCTTCACCTACACTCTCACCTGCACCTTGGGAGGACTCCAGGCACTGTGCTACTGCTGGGGCAGGGCAGCTCTGGGGACAAGAAGGGTCCCACCCCAACATAAGAAGCTATTGGTGCCCTGGCCTGGGTATACTAAGGAAGCTCTTTCCTGTCTTCTCCCCTCACTGAGCCATGTAGTTGGGGTGATATAGAAGGCCATTCTTCTGCGAGTTGGAAGTCTAGGGCCTGGTCTGGCTACCACCCCTCACCTGCATCCCGTCTGCTGAGGGGTAGCAGCCCCACATCACACAGTGTGAGTCCCTGCCACTGTCTTCTCACAAAGAAATGAACCTTGTTCTGGAGGATCCATAAGAGCAGAGACTGAGGCTTATGGGTCTTTGCCTCCTCAGCAGGCTGAGATGTGGTGTGAGGGCCTGTGAACTGGATGCTGGGTATGATGTACAAGAGATGCTTCATCTCTTCTACATTCGTTTGGCTCTGAGGCAAGGACCAGCCATGCATGATCCGGAACACTCCATCTGTGCAGGCAGGGCTTCAATGGCAGCCATGAAATGTGGGCACACAGGAAACGCGGGACCAGCAGAAGAGCAAAAGGCATCAGCAGACGGATCTGGAAGGAAGCTGAAGCCTGCATTTTACAACCACGTGTTCAGGTAGGCGTCCCCCAGAAAACTTTGTATTATGGGGTTGATTCCCAGTCTGTGGTGGAACTGGACAGTGGTGGAGCCTTTAAGAGGTGGGGTTTGTGACTGTATTATCTCGCTAATGTGAACCTGAAAGAGTAATGAAAATCTAAAAGGTACAACTGACGTCGTGAAAGGAAAAGAAATTGTTCAGTGGGAAAGAAAGACTGGGATGAGGAAAAGGACAAAGAAAAAAGGGAAAAATATATTTAGGTATATATACAGAATAGTTTGGATAATTGTATTGTCTATTTCTGCTGGTCTTTTTTTTTTTTTTTAAATGTATTTGGTACAGTGTCTTACTACACAGCTTGAACTTGTAGTGATCCTCCTGTTCTCAGCCTCCCCAGCACTGGGATTAAGGCGTGTGCCACCGTGCCTGATCTTGGTGGCCAGCTCAGCACGCCTGAGCCAGGGCCGGTGCTGCATGTGGCGCTTAGTCTGCTGAATTATCTCACTTGCCCTCTGCTGGTCTTTTGAAAGGTACAGTTAATACTTTTTTTTTTTTTTAACGCTGATTTTTCCCCCTCTTTTGAATTTCTTACAACAAAACAATTTGTTATTGGTTTTTTTTTCTTTAAATGAATCTTGCACATTTATATCTGGTAATCTGAACAAGTAATTTAAGATAGCATCATGTCATATAGCAACTATTGTTGAATTCCTATTACTCTGTTTAGTGTAATCTTGCATTGTTTCTAATGCTGTTTGTTGTTGTTGTGTTTTTTTTTTTCTATCACTGTTTTGTATTCTTAAAAAAAGGGGGGGTGGGGCTTGGGAAGGAAGTCAGGTCATTTAGGATGTATCCTTGAAGGGGATAGTTCAAGCCTGGTTTCTTTCTCTCGTTTTGCTTCCCAGCTATGAAGTGCTTGATGGTTATGAAGTGAGCATCTTTGCTGTACTACATATGCCCTGTTGTGATGTGCAGCTTCACCATGGGCCCCAGACCAATAGGACTGAGACCATCATGAGCTGAGACCCCTGGAATAGTGAGCTGAAATAAACCTTTACTCATGAGTTGATTATCTCGGGTATTTTGTTCCAGTAATGGAAAACTGCCTAACATATTTGGTGTGGGACTGTGGTGTAATCAAGAACTTCCCTTGGTTTCTGACCCAGAGCTGAAAAGCTCTTAGAATTTCCTGAGCGATGAGTGTTTCATTGTGTTAGTACAGTGACCAACTGACCAACCTACAGTACTGGTGTGGTCCCAGAGGACTTCGGGATGAGAGCCAGTGACTGCAAACATCAACCACCTGAGAGAGGGTGGGGACTTTCCATGCCTGACCTATGAGGAGCAGACCTATGGCTGGGAACTGAGTTCAGTCATGTGATCAATGAGTAATCAATCTCATTGCTTATAATCAATAAAGTCACAGTAGAAACTCCGGGTGACATGGCTGAAGGGAGTTCCTAGTTGAACACACTGGTATGTCAGGAGGATGACGGGCCTTGGCTCCAGGCACGGAAGGGGATGGAAGCTCTGTGCTCAAGACCTTCCAGACCTCACTTTGAGGATATCTTTTCGAATAAAACTGTAACTGTACACACTGCACTTTCTTCAGTTCTGCAGATTTTTCTAACAAATTCCTGGACCCAGGGTACAAGGTGTCACAAAATCCTTGAATCTATAGGCAGTTGCTCAGCAGTGTGAATGGTGTGAGGACCTGCCTTGTGGCTGGTGTCTGCAGCGAGGTCAGTCTTATGAGCGACTCTGTCCTGAACTTGTAGGGTCTGACGCTAACTCCAGGCGGTCCATGTCAGAACCGTATTGCAGCACAACCCAGCTGGGGGCTGCAGAGGACATGGGCTCATGCATTAGAAATGAGTCTCTCCACGGCTGATGTAGAGCAACAATTCCTATTAGGAGGACTAGACAAGAGGATCTCCCAAGGAATGGGCAAATGTGCTTGACCTCAGCCTTAAAGTAAGGGCAATCGCACACTGCAGGGGGCTGTTTCTACACCCCTCGAAGAAAAAGAAAGCATAACAATGGAGGACAATCCAGCTCCCAGCTGAACTTGCAGGCCAAACTCATGCAGCGGCAGACGAGACTGTGGCTGTGGAGGCTCAGCTGGAGATGCACGGGCGTCTCCCCTTCACCTCAATCTCTGCCTGTATGGGCTGTGCCACTCACACAGGCTCTTTTGTGTCCCCAGGGCTGGAGGCAGCTTCTGGCAGGAATGGGTTTTAGGTAGCTTGCTAGGAGAACAAAACACCTCTGTGTCTTTCTCTGCCCATGGCCTCAGAGCACATCAGAGATCCTGCCACACCTTCCTGCACAGGGCCACACAGGAACTTTGTCTCCACTCAGTGTTTACACTTAGGTGGACACAAAAAGACACATCTGGGAACTGCAGTGGGCAGCAGCAGATGTCAGACTCTCAGAGATAGCAACTGCACATCTGAGGGGAAAAGATCATGCACCTCTTTGGCCCCACATTGAGCTGGGCTCCATACTGACTCATTTAATTCTCACAGTGCCCTCTGATGTAGGTTCTATAATATGTGGTCCCCAACCTACAAGAGCTCAACTTACAACTTTTCAGCTTTATGCTAGAAAGCAATATGCATTCAGTAGAAAGCATACTTGGAATTTTGATGTTTTCCCAAGGTAGTGATACACAGTATCATATACTTTTGTGATGCGGGGCAGGAACAATGAGCTATGGTTCCTAGACAGGCACATGATCACTAGGGGAAATGACTAACACGCTACAGGGTACTACGTTGCTAAGCTATGATGCTCAATAGGTCAGGCATTTTAAATGCATTTCAATTTAATTCTTCATCTTTCAGTGGGTTTATAAAGACATAACCACACTGTAAGTCAAGAAACATCGTATTAATCTTATACCCATCTTATAGAAAAACTAGTTTCAGTGAAGTAAATCCCCTACGCAGCGGTCCCCCTTCATTCTTGCCCCATCCCAACCACCTAACACCAGAGTGTGCCTTTTATATGGTAAATCAGAACCTGGGATCTCTCTCCACCTCTTAAAGAACTTCAACTGCATCACCAGTGGTAGGCAGCCTCCAAGATGGCACCCAATGGTTCCCATTGTATTAGTACAGTGACGAACCTATAGTACTGGTTGTCTGTAATACCCTCCCTACACATGGAGACTGGACCCAGTAACCAGCTTCTGACAAACAGAACACAGCTACAGAGGCGGAGCACCACATCTGAGGTAAGCTACATAGCCGCTGTGGCTTCTGTCTTGCTTCCCTCCCTCACTTGCTCATTCTGAAAGGAACCAGCCTGCATACTGTGATAGGAACTGAGGGAATTCTCTGGCCAACAGCCTGAGAGAGAGTGAATCCTGCCAACAGGATTCACTGCCCCTTGGCTGAGTGGGGAAGCAGATCCAAGACTGGAGCCCCAGCCTCTTTCCCCCTGGGCTTCCACTGGGTTTCCATCCACTGGGAACTGAGTTCTTGGGATGCCCAAGTTGTCGGGAATTCTGTTGCAAACTTTGGGAGAGCTCATCTCCCCTCTGCTCACTCCTGTAGAGGTCAACAGAGCAGCTCCCCAGGTCAGATCTATCTCAGTGTTCCCAGATATTCTTTTTTTTGGGGGGGGGGCAGAACCAGATATTGAACGCAGGCCCTTGCGCTCACCAGGGAAGCGCTTATTCCACTAAGACATCTCCCCGGCCCCCAGGTATTCTTGTTTATGCCCAGCTCCTCCCACAGGAGGCCCAGAGAGGGCAGGACCAGAAGGTGGACCATAGCATGTACAGCGTGGTGAGCTCACATCTGTCCTAGAGCAAGCCTACCTTACCATGTGCAGTGTGCTCTCTCTCCCTTACTTCCACCTGGTTCCAACTGCCCTGGGCTCCCAGCTCTCCTGGGGAGCTCCAGGGGTGACATCTTCCCTCTTGCCTCCTGCAATGGACATCCCTGCTTCTCTCTCTCTCTCTCTCTCTCTCTCTCTCTCTCTCTCTAGCAGCTCTACTCTGAGGAATGTGCCTGGCTTCCTTCTCCATGAGCTGAGAGCCTACTGAGGGCAGATACATAGCTGCATGCCTGTGGTCATTTCAGTAATGCTGATCAAAGCAAATCCAAATACGTGGCTGGGAAGATGGCTCAGTAGAATCAGTGCTTCCCTGGAAAGTGCAAGGGCCTGAGTTCAATTCCCAGTTCCGCAGGGGGGAAAAAAATCCAAATACATGTCAGAGGACACAGGGGTTCTCTCACAGGACTGCGTGAGTCCTGCAGGACATGGTTATGGGAGGGTCTTCTGAATGTGCCCCTTCTTCTTTGTTTGAGACCAGCTGGCCCTGTGTCTCCTCAGCCCTTTGGTCTGGCGGAAACCCTGAAAGATAGCCATTGCTGAATTGTGACATATTGTATTAATCCACTTTCTGTTGTCATAACAAATCACCTGAAGCTGAGTGCCCATAAGAAAGATGTTCATCTAGTTCACACTTTTCGAGGTTCAAGAGCATGGTGCTGACATCTGTTTGGCATGAAGACCCTTAGCTGTGTCACTTGGTAGATGGCAGCAGAGCAAAGGAGAAAGAGAGATCACATGACAAGATGGGAATCCAGAGAGCAGGCAGGGGCCGGGCTCACTCTTCATAACAATGCACTCTCTGGGGAACTAATGAATCCTAACCCATTCAGAAGGCAAGGCCCCTAATGACCTAACCACCCTCCTCTAAGCCCCGCCCCTAAAGGGCCCACCAATTTCCAACATCGTAACACTGAAGACCAAGCTTCTAATGCAAGATCCATGAGGATATAGTCAAACCATATCCAAGCCGCAGCTCCTAAAGCCATGGACAAAGCCCAGGGGAGAAGCAGCTGCGATCCAGGTGGCCGAAGGACACATTCCCTGCCACAGGAGCCACCCAAAGCAGCAAGTACACACAATGAGGTGCAGGACATGGACAGCACCCCTACTTAGGTCTGTACCAGGAGAGTTTTGAACTAGATGAACTAAAAAATTAAGATCTATTCTGGGGGTGGGAGGAGTTTGGTCTGCCACGCTGGAACATGTGTGGGCTGCACTTGGGTGGCTGTGGGCCTGCCACGGGTGCTCAGAGGCTCGCTGGACACCCCCCCCACACACACACATGCACATACACCAGCACCGCTGGTGCTCAGGCTCCCCAGAGGCTGCTGTTGGTCTTCTGGTTGAGCTGGAGAAGGTCACCACCCAAAGGCATGTGCGTGTGTCCTAGGGCTCAGCGAGGCAGTAGGGTCCAGGATATAGGGGTATTGGGAGAGAAGGCACACAGGTTTATGCAAAGAGCACAGAGGCTGGAATGCAGCCACTAGCCCACGCCTGTGGGAGCTTCCCCAGGGACTAGATCCACTTGGCACCTGGTCACGGTAATTACTGCTGAACTTTAAAACCCAACACAGCAAAACTGCAAATATTTAACATGTGCTTCTGCTCCCAGGGGAGCCCCAAGGAAACAGGAGCAAATGGCCAGAATCACAACATGAACTTCCGAGTCTGCTCACAAAACGGATTAATAAAGCAGCCAGTCGCAACAAGAAGCAGGACCTCCAGCAGGAAGTGAGCTCCATCCCTCAGTGCTGCCTGGCTGCAGCTGACGCGTGGCTCCCCTGGGGCTCCCTCTAGGACTGTGAGGCACACACATGTGCACAGACACTCATGGGCATGGGTGCACATATGCACAAGCTGGCGAGGGCTGGAGCACACACCCCTCGTACTCAGACACTGGGCCTGCACCCCTGCTCCTAAAGGCTGCCCTGCGCAGTGCTGGGAGCCTGGTTCAGCCTTCCAGGGGAGCCCAAGTTGCAGACCTGCCTCAGTCTGTCTCAAGTACTGCAGATGGAGCAGGGTAAGGAGGAGATGCCTAAGGTACCTGGATTTTCCCTTGGCAAGAACACAGGGGCAGCCAAGCATGGTGGTGCACGCCTGTAATCCCAGCACTCGGGAGTCTGAGGTAGGAGGATCATTGCAAGTTCGAGATCAGCCTGGGCTACAAAGTGAACTCAAGGCCAGCCTGAGCTGCACAGTGAGACCCTGTCTCAATAGTTTGAAGGAAGGCGGTGGGAGAAGACTCTGACTGTGGGGTCCAGATGGAAACCATCGGGGGCTTCTCTGTGACCCTGGAGGAAGCAAGCTTTGGCACTGAAAGAGTTTGCAATGGGGAGAAGCTGCCTTGGGATGAAGGACAAGGGGGTCTGAAAGGTGGGAGGGCTTTCGACACAAGAGGAGTGGATAGAGAAACAGGATGTGCAGGATCAGCCTTCCAGCAGTGTGAGGGAAGCAGGCAGTGAGGGTGGCATTGTTGGGTGAGGCAGGGCAGAAGGGAGTGCCACAGGGTAGGAGCATCTGCAGTCAACAGCGCCCTTCTCTGTGTCTCCAGTGGGAAGGTGCAGCTTGGCCCCAGGTGTTTCCACCTAGACTCTGTGACCAGGCTCCAGGTGCAGTGACCAGAGCCTCCCAAAGCATCTACTACGAGGCAAGGGGACGCAAGAAGACAGGGAAAGCCAGGGCCAGAGACAAAGTGCCTCTTAAAGTTAACGTTCCAGCCCCATTCTCCTGGCCTACACCCACTCACACTTTTTTCTTGTCATGTTTCTGCTGGGACCCCAGAAAGTCCCAGTCTGGGAAGGCCCATGGGGAGAGAAATGCTACCTTTTACTGAATAGCATTTTGCAGCACGTGAAGGTGCCAAGGGAATGGGGCTTCCCAGGACTCAGGGCAGAGTACCAGGAGAATAGCCAGTGTCACTGTTGCTCCTCCACACCACACCGGCTCAGCGAGGAGCCCTGGGCCACCACAGTGACCAAGACATGAATGACCATCGGACTTTAATTTTTCACCTTTTGTAAATTTCACTATGAGGAATTTCAGGCTTGCACAATCAGGACTTCAGGCTCAGCTCAGCTGGGTGTAGCTCATAAGGGTAGCAAGTAGGATATACTCAGTACAAGGTTTCCCTGGGTGTGTCCCTGAGGTGTCAGCCTGGAGCCAAAGGGAGACAGACACCTTTGCCAACCCTGATCAAGAATCTTTGTGCTGCAGAGATCCAAAGACAGGGTGGCTCAATTGTGTCCCACCATCACACCAAACCACTCAGCTCCTAAGGCCCCTAGGAAGTGGTACACCCCCTGTACCACACACGTGTGTCTCTCATGACAGTGTCCCCTTACACATGCACACACATGACTGAGCTGATGTCCACCAAGCCCCTGCCTGGGCATAGAGACCAGGTTGTTACGTTAGCACTTCTGCTAGTGAGCTACATCCCCAGACCACCTTTCCAAAAAGTTTACTTTGAGACAGGTTCTTAAGGAGTCACTAAGTTACCCAGCCAGAGTTTAAACTCACCACCATCTTGCCTCAGCCTCCCAGCGTGCTGTGATTACTGGCATGCACTGCCACACCTGGCTGAGCTGGCCTCTGGATGGGAGCCGTGCTCTGGGGAAACACTACCTTCTCCAGAGTCACTTCTTCAGGGATCTGCCTCTGTTACAGAGGAGCCCTGGCTTCTCAGCCCAGACCCTTGCCAGAGCATGCCCAGGTGCGGCCCCTCCCTCTGGCCATAGCCCATCCCAGCAACAGACTGCCAGGTTCCAGGGGATAGCTGCTGAGAGGGGATGCTGGGGACAGCCCTACACCAGGCCTCTAGAGGCCTGCTCTGCTACTCCCCAAAGCAGGCATCTATGTGCCTCCTGGCTGTGGAGCCCTGAGCTGAGTTTGTCATGCCTGCCACTTGCAGCAGGTCCTTCTGGCTGACTCTTTCCCACCCTGAGGGTTCCAAGCACAGGAAGAAGAGGAAAAAGGAAAGGAGAGAGGACAAGGGTCAGTGGCAGATGTGGACCTGGCTCCCACCCCCTGCGGGGCCATCCCTGCCAGAGGGGCCCTACCCAGAAGCTGGACTTGCTGCTGCACACGGGGGGGGGGGGCAGCCTGCAGGCTGCAGACGCCTGTTTTAAGGTGTGCTCAATTATTCATGGAGGCTTGGAAGAGCTGCTTACCTGCTGAGAGCAGCCCCAAAGCCACATTTTGCAGGAGGCTGCTTTCAGTAACTCTGGCTGTGCCCCATGGGACCAGGAGCACCTGCAGCTAGGAATAGGGGGGTCACTGAGGAAGGCAAGACCCCCATGATGTACCTGACCCCATGGGGAGAGAAGTCATGGTTCCCTGCCCTGGACCCCTAAGTACCTCCCCTGTATTCTGGGGCAAGGCAGGTGTCAGGCCCCCTACCGAGGCCACAGCTCTGTCTGGGGCAGGGTCCATCAGGAAGGAGTAAGCAACAGCAGAAGAGATGGGGCCAGCGAGTCCTTGATGGGTCTGCCAGCCAGCATGCCAAGCTGGATGCTCTGGGCTCACCCAAGGTCTGAGGCCAGAGCAGCAGCCCTCACTCAGGACCTGCAGGGTGGCTGCCACCAGCATGCAGGGAAGTCTGGGGGCACCCAGTAGCCAGACCTGGTGCCCTGTAGGCGAAGCCTGGCAGTGCCTAGGATGAGAGCCCTCATCCCAGGGAGGAAGGTCCTCGTGTACTTCCTGCTCTGTTCCCGACCACTGGCTTTTCCTCAGGAAGGTGCCGTTCCTTACCCCAAGTCCCTCCAGTCTACCCCAAGTGACATCCCACATGCCAGGATGCGGGCTTGTTGGACCAACTCACTAGGTTCATCCCCCAATCCCAGGAACTGACTCAAGGATAGTCAGGTGATGAAGATG
Source organism: Octomys mimax (assembly GCA_002564305.1). NCBI lineage: Eukaryota > Metazoa > Chordata > Mammalia > Rodentia > Octodontidae > Octomys > Octomys mimax. The sequence continues at coordinate 14,047 of NDGM011057794.1, forward strand.
GTGTGATAACAGAGACCTGGAGAAGCCAAGGCCACCCTTTGAAGAAAGGCTGCTTGTGACTGCAGAAGCTAAGTCCCCAGGACACCATGGCAACACATGAGTACAGGGCTACCGGATGCCATTACTTGCAATGACAACACTCCTGTCCAACCCACATCCTTCAGCCTGCCCTCCTCTCAGGGCACATGCTTTTCTGCAGCAGAAAGGGGGATAGCAGATAAACATAGGGCTCCAGCCAGGACTCCTCCCCTCCAAGCATGAGCCCAGGGGGAACAAAGTATGAATCAGGGCAGGGCAGCATGAAGAGCACCCTCACTACTGGGCAGAGAACTCGGGGTGCCTGGGGGAGGCAGCCTCTGGCATACAGAGCAGCGCCTGATGCTCAGCACAGGCCCCAGTCCACACTTTCACATAGATGCACATGCACCCATGTAGAGAGGCGGGTAGACCTCACACCTGCACACACACACAAACACACACATGGATACTAACAGATACATACACACACAAAGACAACTACCACTTCCAGTCCTGCACATTCATGAACAAACATACAAGTGTGCATACACTCGGGGTGGGCTTTGCATGCACCAAAGGCCAGTCATCCAGGCTCCAGGCCTTTACACGCACACACACACACACACACACACACACCTGCTCACACTTGCAGATGGGGGCATGCTCACCAGCCTGGGCCATGCACACATCTTCTACACTCCAGGCAGGTCACGTGTAATGAACTCAAGCCAGCCAGCACCCCGGGCTTAGCAGGGGATAGGGGCTGAGGAACCTCTGACGCTGTCTTGATTTCCAGCAGGCTTGGGAGCAGAGCAGCGCTGGGCTTCGGAAGGTGAACACCAGGTGAGAAATGATTAGCTGTCACTTGGTGCTTGATAGATGCAGCCCCCTCCTCCCTTGCTCTTGGCAGAGGGCTGACATGTTATTGATCCACTTAGTGTATTCGTATCAGCAGCTGCGAGGCTGAGCCAGGACCAGCTAGAGAACACAAGCAAGGGAGGAGAAGCCATGTCACGGTGAGGGCCAAGAGGAGTGAGGGCTAAGGGTGTGGCTCCCAGGCCACTCCAGCACCTCGGAGTCCCCGATGGGCCAGCAGACAGGTCCAGGGTGAAAGCCATTTGTCCCCAGACACCTGATATCTAGTTACGTCAGGCTCGTGGCACCAGTCAAGCCCAGGCCCATGTGAAGAGGGGAAGAGGGACCAAGGATAGAGCAGGTAAAAATGAGTTAGGCATGGTGGCAGATGTCTGTAATCCCAGCACTTTAGGAGGCTGAGGAAGAAGGGCCACAAGCTTGAGCTTAGCTGGGCAAATTAGTGACTTAACAAGACCCTGTCTCAAAATAAAAAATAAAAAGGGGCTGGTGATGTAGCTCAGTGAGAAGGGCCCAGGTTCAACCCTCAGTACCAAAGAAAACAGGGAGACAGGAAAACCTGAAGACAAGATCACGAGAACACTCTAAAAAATCCCATTATACTTTTTCCTAGTTATGTGAGGGAATTTCATCTATACCAGGGACCCTGGCTTCAGATGATCAATAAACCTCCGCCAGACCTCTGTTATGGTTTGGTCTAAAATGTTCCTCCACAGGCTCACTGCGTTGAAGGCTTGGCTGCCAGCTGCTGGGATTTAGGGAAGGCACCTGCTCTTGAGGGCTCTGGCTTGATCCAGGGGATTCATCCACAGATAGAGTTACAATATGACGGCATTACTGGGCAGTGATGGAAACCATTGGGTGTGGTCTGGTCGGAGGACGAGGTCACTGGAGTTGTGTGCTTGGGGACCGTAGTTTGTCTCTGGCTCCTTCCTGGTCTCCCCCTCTTTGTTTCCTGCTTCCCTGAAGTATAAACAGCTTTCTTTCACCACATACTCCTGCTACGGTGTTTCTGCCTCACTACAGTCCCCAAAACAATAGATCCAGCAGACCATGGACTGAGCCTCTAGTACCATGAGCCAAAATAAACCTTTCCTTCTTTATTCTTTCCCAATTATTTTGCCACAGCAATGGAAAGATGATACGATCTCCCCTTCTTTGTTCTTTTATTCTTTTTCTTTGCAGAACTGGGGATGAAACTCAAGGCCTTTGCACTGAGCTCTATCCTCAGATCTTTTCTATTTTGAGAGAACATAAAAGTAAGGGAAGAAAAACCATGTCACAGGAAGGAGAGCTAAGGGGTACTGGCTGGGCTCAAGCTTGTGATCTTTTTGCTTCAGCCTCCCAGAGTACTGGATTTATAGGTGTGTGCTACTACACTCAGCCTTACATTGTTCTTATACTGTCTTTATCTGTGTAGCCACCCATACACCCAACTATCCTCCTATCTGCCCATCCATCTATCCTCTTTTCCATCCATCCATCTATCCATCCACTGACCCACCCCCTCATCTATCTACTCATCCATCCACACACCTGTTTGTCAATCCATCTACCCACTCACACCCACCCACCCGCTCACCTATCCATCCATCCATTCACCCATCCACCCATTGCCCACCCATTCATCCTTCCATTCACTCAACATTTACTAAGCACCTGGCACATGACAGATGCTATACCCATTATAGTACTTGGGTTGGGGAGATGTTCAGGGGTGGACAAAGACAGGAAGAGACTGGACCTTGTCCTGAGGAAAGATGGAGGATGGGTGGAGGAATGTGGGCAGAATAGAATATCTGAGCTGGGACAGGATGCCCTCTGCTGGCATCAAGGCAAACACATGTGTGGGAGCCAAGAGGGTCTAAGGCCCTTAAAACCCAACTAAGCTCCAGCCCTAGAATGGGCCTCCAAAGTCTGCCAGTCTTCTCTTCAGATCCTATCACTTCCTTCATGTATATGTAGACTTTGGGTTTCTTGTGTCTACAGAACAGGGACAAACGGCCTTATGCCTAGGGGTGGCTAAGAGTGTGGGCAGAAGTTGTCTCAGTCAGACCAAGTTCCAGCCAGGCTTGGACCAGGCCTGAGCACCATTCCTTCACGGGTCTAGAGGGGGCCACTGTGAATACCCACTCTGCTCTCAGAAATGATGGGCAAGACCTTCCCTACTGAGGAAGCTGGCCTAGTGTGCAGGCTATACTGACTGGATAGGGCAGGGAACTGAGCGCTGGCATTTAGGGATGGGAGCAGGGGCCTGTGCTGTACCCTGCTCCTGTGTCACCTTGGCTTTGTGGTGGAGAAGGTGCCCAGCTCTCATTGGTGGGCTTTGCTGGGTTCCTTGTAGGAGAGGACTCGGCTTCAGCTGAGGAGAAAACCAACAGCATCAATGCTACGCAGTGCGCAGGCAGAGCCAAGGCCCCCGGGGGCCCCAGGCCTCCCACTTTCATCAGGCAGCTGACACACTGGGTATGCGACTGCAGCAAGGCGCCATCACAGGGTGGGGCAGGTAGCCTCCCTGGCCGGCAGGACTGCCCCCTAGCAGTGTCATGTGATATATTCACATGGAAAGCCCAGGCTTGGTGTGAGCACGTGGGTCTTACGTCCATACTTTACTTTGGGTAGCTCAAAGCAAATTGCTCCAGGGGTCTGCATCCTGCTGAAGCGAGGCCCAGATGTTTTGGACTCCCTCCCCATAGCATCCTGTGAAGCTACCTGGGCCTAGACACTCCGTGATGGCTGAGGGGGACCTCTGCCTTCAGTCCTCTTCTGTCACTGAAGGCAGTGGCAGGTCCAACTCTGAGCCACAGTCTGATCTCCTTTGATGTCCCTCACCATCCGGTCTCTCAGAATGCTGCCACTTCCCCTGGCCTGCGGTCCACTTCCCAGGGGACACGACCATACCTGAGCCTCTGGTGAGTGCCTCATCTTCTCAGCTGAGGACCTGCTTTCTGCCTCACCTCTTTCAGAGACACTCCTCACTCCTCTGTCTGCCTTCCCAGAGCACAGCTCCCTGGTAAGCTCCGGTTTTCTTGGACAGAAGCCAGAGTATCCATGTATCTTTGGGTACAAAACTCATGTCCCATAAGGGCCTCAGAGAGGCTCAGAAATTAAAAAAAAAATCCAAATTCTAAGCTCAAATTTTTATCCATGAAAATGATCTTGCCTCTGCTATGCTGCCTGTCCTACTGACCCCTAACCCCTCACAGACACGGACAGACTCACTTGGGGACCTTCCCTTTTGCCTGTGAGATAATCAAGGATCCTGATCCACTCTGACCCTGGCTCCGGAATCAGGGTTCACCCATCCAGCCCATTCTCCCTTTGACAGAAGGTATTTGCCTTATATCAAGAGAATTGTAATATTTAAAAAAAAAATATTTTAGCAGCTTCAGCAACAGTTTGGAAAACACATTTTATTTTGGAGGTGGCAGCCGCCTGCCTGTCATAGGTGTGACTCTCTCTCGGCTGTGGAGAGTGACACCTATGACATCACTGGTGTGAATGTGGAGAGGAGACTGAGGTGAAAGCAATCAAATAAATGAATGGACATGGAGAGACTCCTGTCCAAAGCCCAGAGCACGCCTCTGTAGCACAAGATCTGAGCGCTTCCTGGGACGCAGGAGTCAAAGGGCAGGTGTACAGCGCCCCGCCCACAGCCTCTGGCTTTGGCTTACTTAGCACCCCTGATAGCTCCAGCCTTGCCGTCCCCACCAGATCCAAAGGGCCTTGAGAGCTGGCAGCCAGCCTAGGCGAGTCGTGGCTTTTTACCTCTTCTTGGGGAGAAGCCAGGTGGCTTTTAGGTAAATACAGTGGACTGAACATATATTTATCTCCACTTCTCCTAACACCCCAGTGTAATGACAGCAAAGAATAAAACAAAGGCCTGTGGTGACAAACAGAGGGGGACAGCAACAGACGACAGATTCTAACACATTTTGGGAAGATGGAAAGTGGATGGAGGGTGGTAACAGATTTCACAGGGCGAAGGGGACGTGTGAGGCGAGCCTGTGTGTTGAGGAACCATTTGCCCCACAGAATCCAGGGAGGTGTGGGACTTGGAAGGATCAGGCTAGGCAGATGGCACGAAGAAGGGATGGGGGCTTGCAAATCCAGCAGCTGGGCCCCTGGCAGGAGATGGAAGATTTACCATGTACGGAGGAGACTTAGGGAAGCAAGGGACACAGAAGTAAGAGGATGAATTGGGACACTTAGATGGAGCAGTCAGAGCCCAGGCTCCCTCCTCACCCTGCACGCACGGGGGTGGGTGCTGCCCAATATGCCCAGGTCTCTATAGGAAGAGGAGAGCAGGACACAGACACAGGGCAAAGACCACGTAAACGCACGGGGAGGGGAGGGCGCCCACAACCCAGGAGAGAGGCCCCAGAGTGCCCCGCCAGCGCTTGAATCCTGGACTTCCAGCCTCCAGGACTGTGAGAAAATAGATTTCTGCTGGTTAAACCACCTGTTGGTGCTACTTTGTTGTGTCAGCTGGAGCAAACCAATTCACTCACCCTCAGACCCTCCAGCCAGATGCCTGACTCCTCCCACAAGTATCCCCAGTTGAAGCCCTGCCTCCCTACTAAGCACCAGGCAATCAGGGAGTTAGTGCTCCACTTGTATCGCTAAGAGTCACCAAACAGCTGAGGACAGCTTCCCGTACAAGGGACTTTAAAAAAGCAGACAGCAAAAGACCTCAGAGAAAACAGAAACAATTCATGGGGGAGTTAAAAAAAAAAGGAAACAGCTTAAATATAAGCCACGAGAAAATGGAAGGAATTGGTTAAATAAACCAAAGTTTTTGTTTTGTCAGTACTGTGTTGAACTCAGAACCTTCATACAGAGCTTTATCCTCAGTACTTTTTTTTTTTTTTTTAATTTAGTTTAAGACAGGGTTTTCTAAATTGCCCAAGCTAGGCTCAGTTGTATAATCCTTCTGCCTCAGCCTCCCAGAGTGCTGGGATTACAGGCACGTACCACCACCCCAGCTCCCAATGGTGTATCTTTACGATGATTGTCAGCTCTGCATCCCAGCATGCACTGGTTGCCCTGACTCTCATAAAGCTGCTAAAGGGGGGTGACAGAAATCTATTTGTGTTGATGTGAAAAGACATAGGCCCACGAGGTGGCTGGTAGCATTAACTGAAAGAAAACATCACAGTATATGGAGTGTGATTGTGTTTATTCAAATAACATTCACATAAAGAGGACCTGGCTGGGCTGGTGAGATGGCTCAGTGGTCTAAAGCACCTACTTAGAACAAGCTTAGCAAAGC